>QLOJ01006018.1:0-17983 GCA_003313625.1 Tricholoma saponaceum
CTGGGATTCAGAAATGACTAACGCGAAGAAGTAAAACACCGAGTCTTTTGTCAGCTCTTGCATGAGAGTACTGCCGCGGACAGATGGTCGATGTTGCCATGCCTTCCAAAGAGCCAGGCTGAGTAAGATGCCTTCGACCACCAGGATCGCTGCCCAGTAATAGACAACCCAGTGAGTTCCGTCGACAGGGTCCGAGTCTGCGCAGATGAAATTTCCTGGGAACGGCTCATTTGTACCTGTAACACGAGTGAAAAGGGATCAAACGAGTGTGCGCCGAGACGCACCAACAAGTTTAGGATTTGGAAGACCAAAAACGAGACCCATAGCTAATGCCTCACCAAATGTGAGGCATATCTGTACTTCTGATCAAGAACGCTCTCTGATGTGTAAAAGATATCGTGCACATACAAAAAGCAAAAGGACTCTTCTCGTACTCCCGTACATCGCATAAAGCCGAAGTTCCAATATGACTGCAATCGCATCAGCTTTCGCTTCGCTTCCAAGGTCTTAGAACGAACTATGCGTTGTTATAACTTGTAGGCTCGCGCCGGTGTTTTGCCAATGGAAGAACTTGGAACCTGAAGATGTTATATGAATACTTTACACGTCGAAGGGGGAAATGGAACGTACAACTAAGGTTATCATTCAGGAGGCTAACGCTAATGAACGTAATGATAACTAAGTAGACGTACAGCTAACAGTCCAAGGTCAGGTGCTCGCGAACAAAGTCTAGTTGTAATGAAGGCCTACTCACATCAAGAGAAGGCTTCGGTTGAAGGAAGACTATTTCAATCAAAGGTCAGAACAGCAATTGTTGCTCAAAGTATGATCGCATACCCACAGCATTTGAACTTTGACTCGTAGATGAGCCAAATTTCAAAGCGGGAGCTTAAGGTAGCTCACACGTTGAATGCCAAACTGTAGTATCTGCTCTGAATAGATGAAGTGGGGAAAAAAACCGTCAGCGCCAAAGAGTGTGACATCTTGAAAGTGATCTCACCCATAGGAACAACCACTTCGCGATTGACCACCGCTGTTTCTACGATGGAACGAGAAATTTCAATGCATTCAACGGAACTGATCTTTACACGGACCCAAAAAAATTCTACCTATGCAATGGTGATCAATTTACGCGCTCAATAACTCAGCTAAGCAACTTACTTCGGCGCTGAATTGCAGGTCTATATCGAAGTCACCAATTAAAGTGCGTTTCCAAAAGGCGGAATAGCACTCACAGTACTCATATGTTACAAGGGTGGCGCAAGCAACTAAGTAACGAATGTGCTTAATTACGTTTCCGATGGTTATGGAAAAGAGACACACTATAGGCGTTGCGCTCCCATCCCGCTTGAAAGAAACTGGAGATATTTAGGACCTGCCCAGGGGATGCCATGACGTTCCGAAAGAAAAACGTTACCAAAGCTGTATTACGGCTGGACTGTATATATTTTTGGGCCAGCGTCTGGGTCATCGGGTTAAGAAAGTCATTGGGCTAATGAAATGTATAGACACCATGCTTTCCCACATGGTGCCGAAAAAAAAAAAGCTTCTTTTAGTTACGTCACTGTTTGACGCTTGGGTGGTTTAATAGACGGGCCAAGGCTCCGATTTCCTTTGCTTGTGGATCGGGGAGAATCGGATATCTTCAAGCTTTCAACCCTACCGCCAACTCCCATATCTGAATCTTTAATTCCTTAACACCGACCTGATCAATACCAATCTCAGTCCTCTCAGACTGCATGAGGCGATGGCGACAGCTGTCAGTTGAAGCGAGTTTCAGCCGGAAGGTTCGAGAAATCCATTCCAGAAGACTCCACTCAGAAAGGCAAGGCGTTATCCAGGTTGCGAAGATAACAACCAGGCGTCTTATTCGATAAGACTTAAAAGTCACTTGCACGATTCTGTGCATATGGATCAGGAAGGAAGGATCCGAAGGAATGGAACTACATACCGTACTTGCAGCATTGGTAAACAGAGACAGAGATAGAACCTCAACTGCATTCTGTTCTCGTGGAAGAAAATTCAATGAAGGATTACGCTTTCCTAAGGTAATCAAACAAGAGTTTTATTTCTATACGTCACGATCATGACCGCTTGCCAGTGAGGTCAGTAAAATTCGACAAGACGCGTCAACGCAGCCTGTTCGTCGTCACCGTCAAGCGCCAATGCCTCACCAAGAGTCTGCAATAAAATATTGATCAGCGCGCTGTCGCCTTTAGGCTCGCACATACTCACCTTATTTACGGACAAATACTTCTCGACAAACTCTTCTCCAAAGATTTCCTCTTTCATAAACTTACTCTCTTGAAATTTACGGCGAGACTCCTCCCAGTTAAGTGGCATCCTCTGCGTAATGCCTAATGCCTGGCGTTCCTCTTCGGTCATATCTGCAGCCGATTTCTGGCCGCAGTTCTGGATTTTAAGTTCAACCTTGTCGCGGATCCCAGCTAAACCAGCACCCAATACACCAGCGAGCGCGAGGTACGGGTTCGCAGTACCATCAATGACGCGCATCTCGAAGTTACGAGAGGATGGCGAGGAAAAGTTCGTGATGCGCATGGGGGCATCGCGGTGCTCCGTCCCATAGCAGACGTACGTTCCACCAGCCCAAATCCCATCAGCCATGCGTTTGAATGAGGCTGGTGTGGGATAAGTGAGAGCTATAAGAGCTGGGAGGTGCGCCAAGACGGAAGAGAGGAAGGAACGCTCATAGGAGGAGAGACTGTCTGCGGTTTTGCTATCGTGCTTTGAATGGACAGAGATATGAGTGTGAGTGGAACTGCCAGCTGAATCCATGTAAATCCGAGGGGCAAATGTGGCACGGAGACCGTGCTTAGCTGCCGTATGGGTGATGATCTCACGCGTGTGGACCAGTGCGTCAGCAGATTCCAGCGGAGAAAGTGGACCTGTGACCATTTCATACTGTGTGCTAATGTCAGAACTGCGGAGAAAAATAAAGTTAGAATAGCGATTGCCATACCTGTCCAGGTGCGGCTTCTGGATGATACATTTGAAGTTCGATACCTGAAGCCTGGATGGAATCCGCGATCTCCCTTAGCACTAAAGCTTCGGTAGACCCAGAAGGGAATCCATTGTTGGCACTCCAGCTATGATAATTAGAAGCTTCAACAGGCTTTGTCGATTTGAGCAGGATGAATTCAGACTCGAAGCCGACCAGGAAGTCGACACCAGCATTCCGCGATTTCCTAGTAAATATTCAGGTTGAATATTAAGATAAACTGCTGCAAGACGTACTCAATAATGCGTTTCAGTATTCCGCGAGGACACAAATCGACTTCTACGCTCAACTGACGATCTGCCCGTGGGACAGGTGCTTTCTCTTGAAACCATCCCATGACACTTGCCTCGCCAGGTGCATATGGGCAAAGCTTCATCGATGCCATATCAGGAACGTAGAGATATTCACCCACCGGCGAAAAGGCGGGCGCAGCTATGAGATAAACGAGACCCAAGCATATTTTAACGACGCCTACACCAGGTCTTGGAGATTGAAGGAGCTTGACGAAGTAGGAGATGGGAAGGACACGGCATCTAACGTTGTTGATGTAGTCTACCCATTGCAGGCGTATATACTCTGCAGGGCTTCAGTGACAACTCATCGAAAGACATCGCCAGGGACTCACTGATATCAAGCTCTTGGAGCTTTTCAATAGTGTATACACAAGGAGATCGCGCCGTCGAGGGAGTGTAATTGACTCCGTGCGTGTAGTCGGTGGACATGGTTTTGGATGAGATGCAGATTTGGTTGATTGATGTATTTGAAAATTCGACCGTCCCACCTAAAACCGGAAACCCCCCTAGACTATAAACAGCAGTTTTGATGCCGACGACTCAGCCACACTCTTTCTTATCTGACCAGAGCAACGGGGTCGGCTTTGATCTATAAGTGTTCATTTACCTCAAACGGTATGAGCGGTAACGAAACGAGTTGGGACAGTTCCGATCGGGGCAGTCAAGAATCCTCTTGTGCTACTCGAGGTCGATTAACGGAGATAGCGCAGATAGCGTCAGGGCGGGGAATCGGGATGCAGTGATTCGAATGTAAGTTACAAGCTTTTACTGTCGTAGTGGAGCTTGATGGGAGAGGACGTTATAAAAAATGTAATACGAAAGATAGGACATCACCTTACTGTACATTCAACAGAAGAACGAAATATTTCAACAAGTTTCGGTCGGAAATGCTAAAGGGCCGGGTCATAATAACAACAAACACTCAATGATCCGGTACTGAAATGTTCAAGTTGCGCTCCTTATATGAACAGGCAACCAACAGGCAACTCACTGGTGCCTTTTGGTTGCAAACTCGTCTCCAAGTCGACGTCACATACCATTATCATCCGTTTGATGGAGGCAAAATGTGAATTATACCATTTGAAGTTTGAAATTTGATCCCGGCCACTTCGAAAACCAGCTCCTTGGGTGACTATTAACTTGTATTCTCCACAACAACTCTTTGCATACCCATCATGACTTCAGCTGAAAGCTCTAATACAGCCCAAGAAGCTCTATGGCACTCCCAGAACTACTACGATGAAGATGCCCAGAGGATCAGCAACATAATTGATGAAGGCTTGAAGGTGTTCCCCTTTCTCCTTCTCTCCAAGTATAGTTGATGCTAAACTTCGTACTAAAAGCAGGAGTCCTTGAAGCGAAAAGAAGATCGTGATCGTGAAGTCAGAGGTACTAGGTTTATGTTTATGGCGAATTCTAGAATTTAATTCCTTGGTCTTGCCCTATAGTACTTTTGTTAGGGCAGGCAGAGTCAGGCGAATCCCGTTTCAGCATTGTTATCCTGAGGTTTTGCTTACATCTCATTTTCGCCACTAGGGAAGTCTACGTTGCAAAAACAGTTCCAGTTATTCTATGCCTCTCAAACTCTCGAGCGTGAACGACCATCTTGGCAGGCAGCGGTTTATCTTAATATCATTCGTGCTGTTCGCGCGATTTTCGATAGCCTGGAATATGCAGCCTCAGTTGACGGGTTATCAGACCCCAACATATCGAACGAAGCCAACGGCGAGATAGCATACTTGCGAACTCGGCTTCAGCCTCTCCTAGCTGCAGAGACTTCCATATCCTTTGAGCTAAATGGAGGGCTTTCTGGGCGGATTTCGAAGTATGTTCGTACAGGATGGCAGACGCTTATCGCACCTCAGCGGTCAAGCAGTGTCCCCTCCTCTCTCTCTGGTACTGCTCTTTTTTATAAGACTCTGGGTGCTGCGAAGGACAGCGTTGAAGCACTATGGCACCATTCACTCGTGGCTGGACTTGCCGATCTCCGCAAACTAAGTATTGAAGATTCCGCTCCCTTGTAAGCTGGATGTCTCGTGTCAACAATTTACTCATACCACATGGGTTTTACAGTTTCTTGAATAATGTGTCGCGAATATCCAAACCTGATTACATACCAACAACTGGTACTTCTATTTTCCTCGTTGTACGAGTCGACGATCTCAACTCGTAATTACCGCAGAAGACATCCTCAACGTACGGATGCGTACGCTCGGCGTCGTTGAACATACACTTTCTGTACGACAGGGTGGCATTGATTACACGTGGCGAATGTACGACGTTGGTGGAGCGGTATGACGCTTCCTCTAGCCCATCCTTAAGAGCTTTATACTGACTATGTCTGCTTAGCGTGGTCAGGTCAGTTTTCATTGAATATTGCCGTAACAGAATTTTGACACCCGTGTGTCAGAGATACGCCTGGATTCCTTACTTTGACGACGGTGATTAGATTACTCAAGCTCTCGTAACAAGCTCATTGATACAATTCCATTACATTGTTCATCAGCCACCGCCATCATATTTCTGGGTAAGCCATCTTGATACCATCGTACCACAGGTATGCATTAACGCCGTCTGTACCAGCTCCCATTAGTGCCTTTGATCAAGTTCGTAACCTATTTATTTACTTTTCTACTTGCATCATCCTGATGTCGTCCAATAGCAACTTGAAGAAGACACTAGAACGAATAGAATTGAAGACTCGCTTCAATTGTTCACAGATATCTGTTCTAATAAACTGCTGAAGAACGCAAGCCTTATTCTCCTACTTAATAAGGTGCCTTTCGTTCCATGTTTCTTATGTTCTATGGTTCTAATTACGTCTAGGTTGATCTGCTGCAGAAGAAACTACAGAGCGGCAAAAAAGTGAAAAAATAGTTCGTGAATCGTGATGGCCTATCAACTGCATTAATTGATAATTATAACGTTTTGCTGCGACGCAGCATCCCGAGCTATGGAAATCGAAAAAACGGGTACGAAGAGGTCTCGCAGTACTTCCGTGCACATTTTATCCAAGTGCACCACAAACATGACACTGCCCAGCGGGCTTTATTTACAGTATGTCTTTCTCTTCGGTCTTCGAGGAATTCATTTTTCATTTTTGATCCTAGCATTTTACCTCCATGCTGGTATGGTTCTGTCCAATAATAGACAATGACTTTTGTAACTGAAAAAATTTCTTGTGCGCAGGATACAAAGGCGACACACATGGCCATATCCATTGGTATGTCGCTTGCTTTTCTGGCATTTATAGTTCTCATCGACGTATTACTTAGTTGGAGATTCCATTATTGAAAAGCACATGTCAGAATTAGGTCTGACTTAGGTTGTAACATCTTTTTTGGAATGCCAGATGGCTACCGCCCTTTTGTTAAAATTATCCCTGCCGTAGGCAGTAAATGCCCTCAGGTAACCTACTACGGAGCCACAGGGGGAGCCTCCCGTGATATATTTGATTGTCTCATCAGTATACCCAATGCGGCACTCGTCAAAGAGAACGACAATACGAGATAACGATGTGCCGCAATTATCAGGGCACAGAACACATTTTGATTCAAGAACATCACTTCTATTTCGAAGTATCTCGTAAAAACCGCCTTAAATTTACCAACCCTTCCCCATCCTCCTCCCACAACTTCTTCAGGTAGTTTCTAATAACTTCTGCCTTTCTCCTCTTCTTTGGCCTTCATCTCCTCTAGCCTGCTTTAGCCGATAATCAATAATCTCTTGTAAAGTTGTACTGAACATCGACGACACTGGCTACGCCGTGTGGTCGTCACAGTCAAGCTCGACGTTTCAACCCTATGAACTGACCTATGCTCAGGAGGCTCCAAGGCTACTGCTCTTAACGATAATCCGACCTTGATGAGATCCAGTCGTAGTGTAGCAATACAGGCCTCGGATACATCACGTAAAACAAACCTTTTGTCACTTGCGACTCGGAAGCCCAGCTATACAAATGATTGGAACAAACTACGTTGAAAGGGGCCATCAGTTACCTGGTATGGATCATGTACATACCCTTTAAATATGAATATGGTTTCGAATGGGCCGTATTAATCAATCCAACTAAATATCTGCGAAAGTCTGCATCCAGTACTAATACACGACGCAACGAGAATATCGCTGGCCAGCTGGAAACATGGCAGAGTATCATCATATTAAACAAAATCGTGGCTTCAGGACGTACATATACATCCCAAGTGTCTCCGATCATTTTGGCCCGCTGGGTACGCCCTTCAAGCGCTCGTTTACAAGCTCATTGAACTCCTCCCTTAAGATCGACTCCCTCCTCTCTCGCTCCTCCCGCTGCAACTTCAAAATTCCTCTCTTCTCCTCCGCACTGATAACCTGGTTCTCCTTTCTCATTCGTACTGCATTCATCCTCCTGTGGCGACTACCACTCATGACGTAACCAACATCCTCGTACTTCGCAATCTCATCCGACGTCAACCCGATCTCACCACGACGAGGAATACGCGACTCTGTGCCATCCTGCAAGAATGCAGCCATCGCACTACCTTCACCACGCAACAGGGCGCCGCCATATGACCGCTCGTCAAACCTTTTGCTGGCGTTGACTCTTACCACAGGTTGTGGGCCTACTTCGTCGCCTGACTCATCAGAGTCATTTGACGCGAGTTTGGCAGGCGGAGGAACGAAAGATGTTTGCTTCGCCTCGCTGTGCATGGCTACGGGAGGGGCATTCGGAGGGGGCTTGACGACCCACTCATCATCATCATGTTCTGACGGGGGTGGGCTGCGTGCTGGGCTCCGCAGGCGAACATCTCTGCTTCTGCTTCTGCTGCGAGTCCTTCTGCTCCTTTGTCTTCGTCTGTCATCCTCACTGTCATCGTCGTAGCTTCGCCGTGGGCTTCTCGATCTACGACGTCTACGATCGCTGTGCCCCACTCGCTCTTTCTCCTTCTCCCATTCACGCTTGGCCCGCTTTTTCTCCTTACGTTCCCTACGACGTCTATCCTCTTCAGAGGAAGATTCGCTTGTCGACGGCGATCTGGGTCGTTTTGATTTCCTACTTGATTTATTACGCTTTGGAGACCTAAAAAAAATAGAGAAAAGTCGGTAAAAGGGTGTGATCAGATAAACAAAAACATACGATGAACGAGCTGGATCTTTTGGTGACGAAGGCCAGACATTGACTACCTGACTTTCTCTTTGCAATCTCCGGCTGTTACGTTTGTTGTTAGTTATGTAAACGAAGTGACGCTGTGAACGAACCTTTCCATGAAATCAGCCCCTGCCCCTCCATGAGGCCGATCCCTCTTAATATCGCCTCTACGATTAGGGTACATGTTTTCAGGTTGCCTCCAAGGTGCCGAAACTTCTACAGGCGGAGGTGGCCTTCGATAGTCGTCATATTGCGGACTTGCTCGTCGGCGGTCACCGTTACGATGTCCATCGCGGGTATGGTCCCTACCGTGGTCCCTGCCTCGTATGTCGTCATCGGGGTTGTCTCTGTACGAGCTCCGATAGTTGTCTTTATCTCTGTTTCCATTCCGTCCTCCCTCACGACTCAGACTGCTGGGGGTGGCACTACGAGGAGAACGTGAACGTCGACGATATGGAGTATGTATCTTCTTCGGGTCTTGAGGTACAAGGCCCATTCTAGAAGGATGTACCGTCGCCATTGAGTCGTAAAAGGCACTTCAAGGCCTGGGGTGTGCCAGTGTATGTTTAACTTTCAAAGTTGCACCTTAGGCCAATAGGCTCTAGAATCAACATACCAAAATACTCATTACATAATACATTAAGGCACAAATGGGCATACTAGTACTCACTACTACCGTTTAGCCCACGCAATGTCGACCTGTACTACTGTTCCCAACTTATTCTGAGCTGTAATACGATGGTCACGTCTGACTGTAGACAGCCGAGCTCAGCGAGCGTGATACTATCTTGATCTTATCTTATCTGATCGTAATTGCGTCATCTACATAAAAGTTTTCTCATTGAATATCCGAGTCATGTCCGTACCACCCCGACTTTCGAGTCGACTATAGTGAAGGGCCAGTTGGGAGCCAGCCCAACAGCTCTCCTTAAAAACCGCCCGTTGAGTTGGTTCAGGAACTTCAGGTAACGAGGTTTCAGGAGAATGACGAGCAGTGCAACGATTTCTCTGACCACCCTCATCGACCAATCTTTCCACACGGTACCCTCGTTCACTCTCGAGTGTGGCACGCAACTCAAAAGTGTTCCTGTTGCCTACAAGACATGGGGCTCGCTCAATGAGGCTAAGGACAATGTCATGATCATATGTCATGCATTCACCGGGAGTGCGGACGTTGAGGACTGGTGAGTCCTATCACATCGAATAGAAATCTGATTTATAAATTGGATGAAAGGTGGGGTCCCTTGATCGGAAGAGGGAAGGCCTTCGATCCCAGTCGCTTTTTCATCTTCTGCGCAAATGTGCTTGGTTCCCCATATGGAACAGCCTCGCCTATTACTCTGGATCCTAGTACAGGCAAGCCATACGGGCCTGAATTTCCCCCTACCACTATCCGTGATGATGTCCGGTGCGTGCCGTCATATAGTCCTAGAACAGAACTAATCATCTGGTTCCATCAGCCTCCATAAGCTTGTTCTGGACCATCTCGGCGTGTCTTCCATCCGTGTAGCTATTGGCGGTTCAATGGGTGGTATGGCCGTCCTTGAATGGCCGCTCTGCACACCTCGGGGCTATATAAAGCATATCATACCGCTCGCCACTTCTGCTAGGCACTCCGCATGGTGTATCAGTTGGGGCGAGGCCCAACGCCAAAGTATCTACAGTGACCCAGCGTACCAAGATGGATTCTATATCACCCAGCCTGCTTCAGGACTTGCTGCCGCACGGATGAGTGCACTTCTGACGTATCGGTCGCGGGACTCGTTCGAGAATCGATTCGGGCGGAAACCGCAATTGGGTACAAGTGCTCTCACCCCCCCAGATTCTCCAAAGGCGTTTCAAGCAGACGAGGCGCTTGCGGCACACAACGACGGCCATAGGAATGCGAAACCTCGTGTGAATGCCAGCCCAGCTTTGGACGGAGAAAGCCAACTCCATTCGACTGAAACTCCAACTTCACGACTGCCGATATTCTCAGCACAGTCGTACCTGCGCTATCAAGGCGACAAGTTCACTGCGCGCTTTGATGCGAACTGCTACATCCATATAACGCGCAAGATGGACACGCATGATGTCGCGCGGGGGCGGATGAACGAATCGGACTCATCAATCGCGTTGGCGAAGACGCTGTCGATGATCCCTCCGGGGGCGCTGGTGATCAGCATCGCGTCTGACGGACTTTTCACAACGACTGATCAGCGCGAGCTGGCGGCGCATATCCCTGGAGCAGAGCTCGTCGTGATACCCTCACCTGATGGGCATGACGGATTCTTATTAGAATTTGAACAGATTAACAGACATGTTTTGCGATTCTTGAGCAATACGTTTCCAGAGCTATTCAGAGGGGATGGCGTTTCGCAGGGAGCTGAGATTGAGGGATTCGAAGTAAAGAAGACGAGTTTGTTTGGGGAGGCGGAAGTGGACGTCGCGAGCTGGTAGAGCTGGTAGAACTAGTTCTTAGAAACCACTTAGATTCATTGGGATTTTGGGCTGTACGTATATATTGTTCAATTATTTTTTTAAGTTCGTCCGTGTCGCACATCAAGTGATGCTTCCAGTGGGAGATAACCTGCACCGACCGTTTGGTAACTTGCGAGGTCTGATGAAAGGATATCTCAGCTAATAAGGTTGTGGGCGGGAGCCAAAAGTTGATCTGCAACATGTGCAATATTAATTCTAAGATACTATATCTAGATAATAGGCAGAAATCGATAGGCAGCACCGAAAGAACCCAGGAAGATCATAACGAAAACATATCTGCGTAACGACAAACGCCATTTTGCACCAAGAAGGCATCGATCACCACTAGAAGCCCTTGGATGCAGATCTCCAGAAATGGCGATCCCTTCCCGGTAGCAGTCCACCATCGCATTCATGGCTTGTTCCCAAGATCGCCCAAAGCTTCCCTCTTCGACGGCTCGTCTGCTCATTGAGGTTCTCAGATCTGTGTCGAAAACAACTTTCCTTAAAAGATGGGAGAAGTCCACAGCCGCTTCTTCGAAAGCCGTGGACGAGGAGTCGGCGAATATGTCGTTCCATTCAGATGAACTGTGGTTGCGAAGTAGAAGCCCAGTTCTGCCATCGACAACAAGATCACGAGTTCCCGAAGCATCAAGGCCTACAACAGGCAATCCTGCTGCGAGTGCTTCACATACAACCTGGCCGAATGTTTCTGAATACTTTTCAATGAATACACCGCCAGATTCGACTGGCAGTGTTTCTCACCTGTATATGACGGAGAACTGTGGCTGAAATCAGTTGCAGTGTGCAAGAGTTGCATTGACGAGACTTACGCAAAGACATCGGCACTAGCATAGTATTCAGCCAATCTTAATGGATCTTCTACATGGCCAATGAAACTGGCATCTAGACCTTTTTGTCTGACTAGTAGCTCCAGCTGTGGTCGGACAGGCCCATCACCTGAAATATATGTCAATGGCTGAGTGGAAAATAAGGAAATAGACATGCCGACAAAGACCAATCGAGGTGTTGGTTTCCCTTCTGGTATTTGGTCCAAGAGGAGAGCGAAGGCGTATATCAGAAGAATAAGGTTCTTCTCGCACGAGCTGGTAAAGAGATTGAGTACAGTAATGAGAGACCTAACCGGACATACATTCTACCGACACTTAGTACCACGACAGGGTCATCTAAAGGACCGGATTCTCCGGAAGTCGTCCGGCGCTCAGACGTGGAAGAAGTTTGAAGTGACGCAACGACGGTTGAACTGATCACAGGATCGGGGACGCCATAAGACTTTCTAACACAATGAGACCGCCTAACGGGAGCGAAAACGTTATGGTCCACTCCACTAGGCCAGATGCGTGTGTTTTTGAAACCTCGTTCGCTAAGCAGCTGGACTATTGAATTCGTTGGACATGCTGTGAGAAGACACCTAGCAAAGGTGAAAAAAGGATGACGAAGAAAATTCATCCAAGGGGGACAACGTACATTGCATGGAGCCAGCGTAGATAGCGCCACTGGTACTGAATTGGCCCCGTTACTCATAGCAACAAGTCTGACACACAAGGACACGAACAGGTTGTATCCAAGGTGGCCCAATTCCGTATAACACAGCATATCTTTGGAAGAGATGATAAAACGTTCAATAAATATGAAAATATCAAACCCACGCTGGTAAATTGGTGTGATAAGACGCCACAATAGGACTACCATTTCGCGACCACCTGGTTCCACACAAACCACTCTTGAGGGCGATGAGAACTTGTGCTCCAAGGAAAACGGGATCCAGAATATGGATCACATCAGGTTTCTATGCAATTAACCGATTTTCAGCCAGAGTTGAGCAAGGACATCAAGTTGATCTAACAAACAAATTCGCAAATTGTCCGGATAAAAAGAGGACGGAGAAAATTAAGCTTGAGACCTGGATACAGACCAAGAGGGATGCCTGCCGTTCCTATCAATGGATAGGATTCACAGGAAACCTAAATTATAGCACAAATATAATGTGGATCAAGCTGTACGTTCCAAAAGTCTGATGCATACCAGCTTGGTGCGAGGCCCAAGCACAACAACTGAGTGGCCTTCTTCCTTGAGATGAGCCAAAAGACGAGCCAGACACCGCGTGACGCCGTCTACCTTGCAGTGTCGGATACAAGGATGAGGAGGAAGCCGAGTAATTGAGGAAGTACACACGAACTTTGGGCATGATATTCTCTGGCAGAATCAAGTGTGAGGAAGGATTAGAGTAGGTGCGTTGTGATGTGAAGATGCTTACCCGTTACAATAACAATTCTCAGCCTCGCAGGCTCCTGAGAACAGGAAGGGAATGCAGTAGCGCTTGCAGCACTAGCGTCCATATTGCTTCAGAGAGAGAAATGAGGATGCTCAGGCTCAATCTACCCTGATGGCCGAAGACTCATGCAACTCGACCTAAGGAGTCAAACAGGCATCAGTCAATCCTCCTGCAATTTTATATAAAAATATGCGTGGTGGTCGGGTGCCCCTGGAAGATCTGCAGATCTCAGCATACATCAAATCGGTGACTCGCGGTTCATACACTGAGATGTGCTCTTCAGGGAATTTTTGATGTATTGCAGGATCACGCTGGCGCATAGAACGTTCATCGATCAGAAGGGCTTGTTAGGAAGCGAAAATGATAAGCGCGCACAAAATGAAACCAGGGCTAGACCAGATGAGGGCCTGGATAACGACAAACTAGTGCAGGCATGTACAGGAAGGCGTCAGAACATCACCAAAGGTGGATAGTTCTGGCGTCTAAGTGGCTGATTGATGCCGAAACGTCATACGAAAGTAGTCTGCAGCGTGACGGCGCTAGCCACCTACCCACGTACAGAGGCATCGTGATGGTCGAGGGAAGTCCAACGAAACAAAGAAAGGACAGATAGCACGCCATGCCAAATGGTGACATCAGGGTCAAGAGCTTTGCTGCTTAAGCTGAAGACCTTTTTCTCCACGCATGTGCTAGTAGTTATGAAGACCGTGTGGAACTCCATTTTTCTCAGTTGCTGCTACAGCAACCAGATCCTACACGACGACGTCTACAACTCCTCGCGGTCTGCGCCACCCTTACTCTCTAAGCTGATCAACTCGCAGTCGAACACTAAGGTCGCACCAGGCGGAATTGTGCCGCCAGCACCACGAGAGCCTAAAGTGGAATGGATTAGCTTACATGGAAGATGGATCAGCGATGTCTGGATGCTTACCGTAGGCCATATCCGCAGGGATAGTGAGTGTGCGCTTCTCCTTGACACACATACCAAGGAGACCTTCGTCCCAACCCCGAATGACCTGGCCAACACCAACTGTCGGGAAGGAACGGATGATGTGTTAACTATCTTCGGCGACTGACACATTGAATTCAGGCTTACGGGTCAAAGGCAAAGGGGTGCCGCGCTTGAAGCTACCATGTATCACACGTAAGTTATAGAGTGATCTACAAATTAACAGGAGCGAACCTGGAGTCAAATTCTTTGTCATTCTCGAACAATTTACCACTCTGCAGACCATTCGCATGATTTCAGTCAAGTTCGTTGGGCCGGAATCGCGTCTCCGAATACTCACATAGTGAACTGATATTTTGTCACCCTTCTTCGCCTTGGCGGTGCAATCATCAGGCAGATATGTTGTGTTAATCACAAGCTCCGTCGGGGCCTCCTTGGCTACAACGAGAGCGGCGAAGAAAAGGCAGGAGACCCAGCTGAAGAATAACATACTTGAGAAGTGCTTCACAAGAACGCGACAGCGCAGAGACACGTTGTCAACGCGGTCAAGCTCGGCAGCTACCGAGTTGGCGATAGCAAACACTAAGCAACAACTGTATAGTACCTTGTTTGAACTTTATCTTTCCCTTTCCCCACGACATCAACATACCGCACCCCGACGATGGTAATAATTTTCGCGTACCCGACAACGAGCGATTGCTGATCCTATGTGTATACGCAGCCTTCCCAAAAGACTTTCCGCACAAAGCGAATTCTAGCAAAGGCAGGGCGTCAGAACAGGTGCGCTTGCTCCAAACTAATCTTATCTTGAATTCAACTGAGACCCATTGCTCGCTCAGGCCTATACCCCAGTGGTTCCGCCTGAAGACAGACACAAAAATCCAAGTCCGTATCGAATTCTTCACCAGTCGAATCGTGCTAATGATCAATCAATTAATAGTACAACGCTAAGCGCCGTCACTGGAGAAGGACAAAACTGAACATCTAATTGTTGTCTTGGAGACAGACGGAGGAGAGTTGGAGGTGTAGCAGTGGTCAATTGATGTGATCCATGTTTTTGGCATAACCTATCAACACGCATGAAATATGGTCAGAAGCGCACTGAGTGGTGGTTAGCAAGACATTCACGGAATCAGAGCTCCTGTGCCTTGGACTGATAGGGCACCGATCAGATACAGTGCTGCTCTTCCTGCTAATCGTTATATCAGCTAAACCCCTTCCCAATTTTCCACTTGTATCTCTCACCTTACCCATCTATTGCGTCTTTGGCATCGATTTTGTTACATGTGGCTCACTTCATCAAAAAATTTCCTGTACGGTTATTCTTATTTCAAGTTCTCTTTTGCTAGCTATATCCATGGGTTTCAACTTGTCGAGTTGAAATTTCAATTAGTGTTCCTCCGAGGTCACGTGACTTATGACACGCAAAACTTCCAGTCTGCTATCGCGTGTATTGCCAACTTACTCCGAGTCTGCCTCGTCATCACTCGTTTCCTTGGACCCCAGCCTCCTCGGAAGTCAGGTCTTCCGAAATACTCTGCTAATATACCTTACTTCAAAGGACCTTGCGGACCTAAGCAAAATATGTCTCTCATAATAACCATATTTGTGCTCGTCTTCATTACCCAACTTATTTCGTGGATTGGGCAGGGCGTGCTGCTAGAGCTGGTGCGCTTTCTTGATCTATGATGAAACCTTTCTGATTCGATGAACAGGCATACGCATTCTACCTACGTATATTCCACTCTGACACGGACATGCGCCTGCGGAAGCTGAAAACGGAATTGTTAAATACGAAGACGGAGCTGCTGAAAACGAGTGCGCAGGACCAGTTTGCGAAGTGGGCGAAGCTGAGGCGGAGTGTGGATAAAGGGTTGGCGGACCTCGATAAATTGAGTGTGTATTTCTTTCTTTCTTTGCATCGACGCTTGGCCACGTTTCCTCCACATGTGCACCGTCGATATTTGCCATGTGCAACGTCGATCTTTCATATTGCTGATTGTTTGTGTCCAGATAGCGAGGTCGCTTCGAGTAAAGCCGCCTTCTCTGTGAAATTTAATGCCCTATTATGGACACTCACCACCGGCCTCCAATTTTTCGTGGGTTGGTGGTATCGCAAGTCTGCTGTTTTCTACCTTCCGCCAGGGTGGTTTGGGCCACTTGGGTGGTGGCTCTCTTTCCCTTTCGCTCCTGCCGGTAGGTCCGATTTATTTCAAAGGACTGCTAGTCTGCTGACGCGTGGCTCGCAGGCTCTGTGAGTGTGGGCGTATGGCAAATGGCGTGTAAAAGGGTGATCGCGATTGGCGAGCGTGTAGTGAAGGATCTTGCAGGTAACTGACATCTGACATCTCAGTCCCCCCAAAGTAAATTTTTACCCTGATAGCTTCAGCATCCGAGGTGGACGTGGCGGCTTCGGAGAAGAAACGGAGAGGCTCATGACTATGGGTTCTTCTCGCGGTTGTGATTGTGCAATGTTGTATGTACACCGTGAATTAACATATAGGTCCTGATTATCAGAATTCCAATAATACCAAAAGGAACGAACGGCCACCGCCATCCCATTATCGTCACTGTAACGGGATACCGACGGCGATCACGAGGTATGATGGTGAGGATATAAGGAGTAAACCCCTTATTGAACGAAGCTCATTACCAGGGATGATCGATGAAATTAGTCCGGTCGCGAGTTTGTGCTGAATACGGGTGAGGCGGGACATGTGAATATGATCCCAGACAAAACTAACGTCGATCCGGTCGGACCCCGGAAGCGGACAACGGCTCCCCGACTAAATTGAGAATTAAACTCCTATGAACCATCAGTTATAAATTACAGTAATGCTACTTTCTCAATCTCACTACTTCTCCTTTCCCCGCCATCCTCTTCAACATGGCTCAGGCCATAAAAATACACTCTAAAGTTGCCCAAAAGGCCCAAATCGAGCTCTTTACTGACGACGCTCTTCAGTTCTTAGCAGCACTCCACAGGACCTTTGAATCTACTAGGCAATCTCTTCTTGTGGCGCGCGAAGATGCACAGCGCAGATGGGACTCGGGCGTACCTATGGATTTCCCCTCTGAGACTGCTCACATTCGGGCCGAATCTTCGTGGCACTGCGCTCCCCCTGCCCCAGGCCTGGAGGATCGACGCGTCGAGATAACTGGTCCGACGGATCGCAAAATGGTTATCAATGCTTTGAACAGCGGTGCCAAGACATTTATGGCTGATTTCGAAGGTGGGTCCCAGCTTGCTTCGGGCTAGCATGTGAAATCGGGATGTCACACTTCCGTTTACCAGATTCAAGTGCTCCCACTTTCGCGAATATGATCAATGGGCAAATCAATCTTCGCGACGCCATCAGGCGACAGATTGACTTTGAGTCCGGCGGTAAAGCATACAAGTTGTCTGAAAATCCTGCAGTTCTCATTGTTCGGTGCGTACCTTCGTATCTTTGGCTATATGCGCGTTGTTTTAACTAGATTCTTATTCTACATAGTCCCCGAGGATGGCATCTTGACGAACCGCGCGTCACCGTTGACAATACGCCAATATCCGCGTCCATTTTCGACTTTGCTGTCTTTTTCTACCACAACGCTAAAGAACTTGTCAAGCGGGGAAGAGGACCATACTTCTATCTCCCGAAGATGGAACACTACCTCGAAGCGCGTCTCTGGAACGATATTTTCCTCTTCTCCCAGTCATACATTAGCATGCCTCATAATACTATTCGTGCCACCGTTCTGATCGAAACCTTGCCTGCCGCATTCCATATGGAAGAAATCTTATTCGAGTTGCGCAATCACTCGTCAGGGTTAAACTGTGGAAGGTGTGTTTCACATT
>QLOJ01006039.1:0-20201 GCA_003313625.1 Tricholoma saponaceum
GTCTAGAAGATCGAGCATTTCTTTGAATTCGTCAAATTTGAGGCCGAGGAATGAGGACGATGATGACTTTTGTGTGTTAGATAAAATTTTTTTAGGAGTTGGGTGACACATACCTTTGGGAACGCAAGGTTGAGTAGGCGACGTGCGTGGATTGCCATGTTTGACACGCGGTTGGATAAAGCACACGGTAGAAGCGAGGCAGACGAGAAGAATGAATAGGAAAATGATGTAGCCATGTAAGAATGTGTTCGGAGGGTGCTCTAAGGAAGGTTGTGTGACCGTTGGAGGAGGCGGTTGAGGAGGAGGTTGACATCTCGCATTGACCAAGCCAGTCCCGGTTCCAATCATCGTAAACAAAGGTCTACTCGATGAATAAGAGTCATGACACACTCGATTGCGAGTCAAATGATAGCAACAATGGCAAGCATGTAACAGCCTATGAAGATTGGATGAATGTTCAACCAAGATTGGGATCACATTCGTTTGTGGGGGGATGGTGGGCGTGGCAGGAGTTGTGGATCAGCAGGGAGCTGCCGGAGACATGAATTCCACTCAAAATAGGAATAGTGAGAACAAGTCTTGTGAAGGCTGACCTGCTTTCAGCACAGCGTTAGGGAAATGTCTGTCAATTTAGATGACAGTACTACACCTGCATTGATCGTGCATCATGAGACTGACCTATCTTTATTGCGCCATGTTAACCCCATCGTGGGCTGTCTCATAGGCATGAAAAAGGAACGCTTTACTTCCTTTTACTTTTCAAGCCCAAAGGTATCTTGCATTCGAAATGTCCAACGAAGATCATGGAGACTATAAGGATGGTTGAACCAACTTGGACTCAGAAGTTTGTTGAACTCCAGGCATTCGTGGGAAGCTTTTGCCATTGCCAGCAACCATGACTCATAACCACTACAGTAGGCGCTGGTGGTTACACCAATGTCACCAAAACAGTTCTTGGCTTCAAGGTTTCCGAAGTCCAATGTCACATCTATAAATGGGGTTTACATAAGTTGCCTTGTGCTACTAGTACATGTATTTTAAAGATCTCAATTGCTGTGCCAGCCACACCACACCAATCCCCCGTTCTCCCCAGGATGTTCAGACCATTGCTCTACATCGTTGCCTGTGGACTCGTTACACTGTATGTTTGGCGAAAGTTCCTTGTGAAACGTCTACCCTTGCCGCCCGGTCCACCTTCTGATCCATGGATTGGTCATTTGCGCTCAATGCCCTCGAAGGACGAAGATTTGTCTTTTTACAATTTGGGACAGGTTTATGGCAAGTCCCAGAATCAAGTTTCAGGTTGTCATGCTGCTAAGCAAACCTTCCAGGCGGCATCGTTCATCTGCACGTTCTCGGGCAATCCTTCATTGTTCTGAATGACTATAACACTGCCGTTGAATTACTTGACAAAAGGGGTTCGAATTACAGCAGCAGGCCTCGTTTTCCCCTATGCGAGATGTATGTGGCGATGTCTTCAAAGTAATCCCACTGACGATGAGAATCAGTGCTGGTTATGAGCGCATACTCGTTTTCATGAAGTACGGTGACGAGTTCCGATTGCATAGGAGAATGCTTCAAAAGTATCTAGCCAAGGACAAAGTAGAGGTTCATCGTCCTGTTCAAACCAGAGAAGCTCGTCTGTTAGCTATCAATCTCACCTCGGATCCGACGAAATATGAACATTCGTTCATGCGGTAAACCATTCAATCTGTATAAGCCTGTCATTATTTTGATGTTGATTGGGCTCTCAGCTTCGCCACGGCCGTCATAATTGAAGTCGCTTACGGCCATCAAATCAAGAAGGACGATGATCCATATCTGACAATCGCCGACGAAATCTGTCACATCGTCACCCCTGCTGTAAGCCCTTCTGAAGATTCTCTCGTGAACCTCTTTCCCTTCCGTGAGTCGCACCATCTGTTCATTCCACAATGGTTCTGACCGCGCGATTAGTCCAATATTTCCCATCATGGTTTCCTGGGACACACCATGCTACAGTAGCGAAGGCCGCAAGGCCAATCGTACAACGGCTCTATGAGTATCCATTTTTTGACGTTAAGAAAAAGCTGGTACGTCCGTTACAGGTATCGCCTAAGACATTACTAAAAGCCTTTCATATTAGGCGGAAGGCAATGCCCGGCCTTCGTTCCTGACGTCTCAAATGGAAGAACTTGAACGCGGAGAGGGTGACCCTAATGTAACAATCGAAGATATACAAGGCGCTTCAGCAATCCTCTACGTTGCCGGCGCAGAAACAGCAAGTCACGCTCGAGATGGTAGATAGTTGCCCTGTGTTGATCGTTTTTTTTAAATTTCTGCAGACCTCAAGCACTTTGCAGATCTTTTTACTTGCCATCCTTCTGTACCCTGAATTCCAGAAGAAAGCACAAGAGGAAATCGATCTCGTTGTCGGAGATGGGCGCTTGCCAGAGTTAAGCGACCGTCCATCGCTGCCATTCCTTGAAAGCCTTATTCAAGAAAGTCAAAGGTATTATTTATGTTATCTCTACTTCAATGGAAAAAATGACAATTGAAAATGCTAGATGGCGTCCTACCGTTCCCTTGGGTCTGTCACAATAAGCCCACTTTCCACATCTGACTTGACGATATATCTAGGCGTGCCTCACTACTCCATGGAAGACGACGTGTACGAGGGCATGTTTATCCCAAAAAAATCGATTGTTATAGCGAATGCAAGGTCTTTTAACTTCAGCGCGTGTGCTAGTCAACCTACTGAATAACATTTACAGAGGAATGGCATTGGATAAAAAAGTCTATGCTGATCCTTTTACATTCAACCCTACCCGCTTCTTACCCCAGCCCCTTGGTCGGGGAGAACCGTACCCTTCATCAAGTTTTGGTTTTGGTCGCAGGTATGTTTATTTCTTCAATTACATATTGCACCATGATATGGTCTCAACGTTGAAAAAAGAGTCTGTCCAGGTCGTCATCTTGCAGAAGAAAGCGTTTGGCTAGCTGTGGCAACGATCTTAGCAACCTTGACGGTTTCTAAAGCCATTGGTGACGATGGAAAAGAGATAGAACCCAGCGGATCCTTCACGTTGAGCGTAACAAAGTTTGATTACCCATTTGAACAAAAATTCTCTGTGCTGACCTTCTTTCCGAATTAGCCGTCCAGATCCCTTTCAATGTCGTATAGAACCTCGGAACGAAAGAGCGAAGCGACTTCTGAACCAAGTTCAGCTAGAAGCTGATAAAAAATAGAAATGCAGATACTCCACTATAACAATGTTAGCCACCGTTATCTCTGCGTGCAATTCTAAATTAAGCACATCTGTCTAATTTACTTTCAGAAGTACATAACGTGGCAATTTCCGGACTTCTCGTGGCCCACTCTCCTCGCGGAATACGAAAGCATTCTGATGATCAACACAGTGCTATCACCGTCGGGGATCCATTTCTTCATTCATTGAAGAGATCCCGAATCGTGACATCATACTCCTGAAAGAAGGAATCTTCAGAGCCATCTCGATAAAGTCTAAAGAGAGGAACTCTCCCCATAACTGGTGACCTCGGACGGTTTATTTATTTATTTATAGCCGCAGCGGGGTAAGCTCCAAACTTGAATATCGCCATTTCCTGTGCCCCAAAGAATGGTTAGACCTACATCATTGTTCCCCTCCAGCGTCCGCAGTAAAAGGATCAAGGAAGCGTGGCATTGATAGTTCGGACAATGTCAATTTTAACACCCTGATCTGGATTATGCCTTCAGGTGCACTTCGACACTTAGAACAAGGTTTGTGCTATCCTTTAAAAAGGAACACCGGAGATGAGTTTTTGGCGTCTTCGCCGAATTTTTGCCACATATCTACCCGAGTCAGCGAAAAATTATCACTTGTTCACATTTTCTCCCAGCCTGTCAAACTCCCCACGTTAGGTCTCGGCGAAAGAAGTGATAAATATAGCAAAGGTGGGGACTTATTAGAGCACTATCACGACGCCCTCGAGTCATGTGTAATTTTTTTCAATCGTAATATCGGATGCAACTGCTACCGTAGACGTCGGGGACGTCTAAAATAAATAAGAAAACATTGAGAACAAAGAATTGAACTACTTTGTATACCAACTATACTTGTGTATTAGAAAATTTGCTCTCAGGCTGCTGAGCGCCCAAGGTCGAATCGGTAGATACGTACATTGAGTTGTCTGGCTTTGCCGCCACCAACACCAGAGGCACCGCTGCTTCTCCATGTCTTCCGGTATGTATGGTATTTTGAGTGAGATTCATACTTGTAAAACCACTATTAACTACCATAATGATGAACGTTGGACAAATTCCCTGAGTAAGACTGATTATTAACTATGCATAAAGGCTAAGTGACGTAGAAACGCGCACCATTATCTGCGGCATTGAATCCATAACAATGTATAAGGCATTCATACCACTGAGACCGTCACCGGGGGCGATTTGGAATAAGACAAATTCGATAATCTTACTGACCCCCATGACAAGTCCAGATTCGACAATGAGGAGAATAATTCGGTTATACGGAGTTTTGACCGAAAGGTTAGCCACTTTTCGAGACATGTACCTGTTCAGGAACCCAAGTGAGCGAGGACAATTGATCAGGCCAAATTCACTAACCAAATCCTTCCCGCAGTGAGAATTGTTAAGATGATATTTGTCGTCATTGACATTGCCAGCATCGCAACAGCCCAGTGGATTGATTCGACGGCTCCGGCGGTAGGATCCTTTTGGAACCAGTGGCCGACAGAAGTATAGCCCGAAACTACAAAGATGATTGGACTAATCTCAGGCTCAGAGTCGGGGAATGACCTACTCGCTGTTCCTATTATCATAATAGCGGGTAATGCAGTGACGAATAAATTTTTGTTCCAGACTATGAAGCATCGCCACAAGACAACGGAATCGGCCAAAACAATCTTCCAAGGCAGGTGAGAGAGAGATAAGAACCTAGGAAACCAATACGTTGGAATTATGCACGCGCACCATCGTGATGTATATCATATCCTTCGACCGATTAATAGGCCGAGCAATGTCTGCGAAGTATATAACGGTATTCCCTTCAACGTGATTGATAAACCCTTGGATAGCCCTAGCCAGAACGAGAGATATGTGCGCAGTTCCTAAACAATACCTACGGACGCGACTCAGATGAGTGTACCATCGTTTGCAGAGGACATGAAGGTAACTGACAACACGACAACGGCGGCGGTGTTGATCTTGAGAAGTCGGGGACGATGGTGAGTAATTGTAGAGGCCATGCAGCTTATGAAGACAACTGTAAATGCACCTGAGAGCGAAGTGAATTAGATGCAAGGACGTAGAATAACAATAAATGAATTACCCCAAAACGCAGCAGCAAGCCAAGTGGCCACCAAGTACGATTCATCGATTGGAAAAGTCGGAGCCATGAGCACTTCGATTGAGATTAGTACTGTGGGCAACCCACCTTATGGCACTCCGGACACAATATAGTTCATTGCTGCCACAGCCTTCTGTGACGGCAACCCATTCACGGCATATCTGGTGATCATGGTCAGATAGATGGATCGATGATAAGTTTCCCTATTCGCTACGTTTGACAGATGAATTCAAAACGATAGGCCCCTCCCGAAAAATGAGGAATTAGAATTAGTGTCAATTAGTAAATCGGAGATTTAGAGGCATCATGAGAAGTGTGACGCTGCCCGGAGCAAGACATACTTGTGGGGTGAATGTGTGATTGTTTCAGAACATATTTCTTCTAGACTTGATGTCCCTATCTACACTGTGGGACTAGTACTCAGTGATGTCTAGCCCACATCCGAGTCAGCATTACCCCCTTCTATGTGCAATCAATGTCTCAAACACTCGAGCTGATGTGGTAAAACTGGCATGTTCAGAGGAGACATTCAAGTTATGAGCCCTTCCTCGACAATTCTAAATTTCAAGCTTGACAGTGTCGACATCGAGCATGCTCACCATTAAGAACAATTGAAAGAACGGTTAAGTTTGGAACCGCCACTGAAAACGAAATGGTGGGAAGCTTTGGAATATATTTTTTGGAGGGTGCCAGTCATCAAATATCGTGATGGCCCTAGGCCTGGAAATGCTAAATTTAGTTCGAAAGATATTTTTAACGATGGAGCATGAAAGACATAAAAAAAAAAGTGCGCTTGAAAAGCGCATTATTTCAGGGTTTCTTTGAGCTCATCGCGCACGATGGCGAGTGCGACACCGCGGCTGTCGTAAATGGGAAGTAATGACGGGGAAAGCGAGATCTCAGGGAAGTAAAGGTTGCTTCTGCGAACCGGAATTGAAACCTGACAGAAATTATCCGCTGACGTCTGAGTCACTGCTGTATGTGACGCACCTCAGCTACTATAGTCGTTCATCATCGAGTATACTCGCACTTCACGTACTTCCTCATACTTCGGAAAAAGTAAAATTTTACGATCGTCAGTCATGCCGAGTCGACAAGAAAAAATAAACAGGACCTGCATGAAATTTCTACTATACAGCAAGGTTTCGAATATATGAAAAGGATAGCTACTCCTGAACGTTTCTTATCAGTGTAGCTGAGTTGGAACGTCGAGGCCGAATAGAACACTGGAAAGGTTTCAGATGGCTATGACAAGGCAGAGCTGAATTTCACGATGAACAAGGGAGACACTAAACGAAACATACCGTACACTATTTTCTTGATGTCTTGTATCGATTGGCACTTCGTTTCCACTTTCACCAACACGTGGCGCGATTTTGAATGCGTAAAACAGTGAGACAATAGCAATCCATATTGTATTTTCAGCAAGTTCTTTCCCCGGACAAACCCTAGGAAAATTAAATGGCGGAATCCAGGTATCTTTCAGTCCTTACCGTCGACCAAATCCAAATGCAGGTCCCCGGGGATCAGGAGCTGGAGTTCGACCCTCACCCGTCAGGAAGCGGTCAGGATTGAATGTTTCGGGGTTGGGATATACAGCTTCATCGTGCAACATTGCCCTGGAACTGGTTTAGCTGAAAGAAAAACTAAAGACGAGATGAGGCAATACCAGCTATTCGCTACTATTGTAGTGCCTGCAGGGATATACATTCCATTGTAGATGTCGTCCTCAGTCAGGCGATGCGGAACACCTGTTGAACATATGGATAATATATTGACGTAAGATACGAAAGCACTCACCCACTGGTGTTGTCGCACCCCATCTGAAAGAGATGCAATATCAGAAAATCGGAAAGCATCAGAGGAGGTTACAGTTCACCTGAATGTTTCGCTAATAATGCATTGAATGTAGGGCAAGTTCTGTTGGTCTGAGAAATCCGGCAGCCGCTGTTTTCCCACGACAGTATCTAGCTCAGCTTGAGCTCGGGCTTGAACTACGGGGTCAACCACGAGGGCCAGTACGGCGGTCATCAATGCTGATAGCGTCTTTTTGAACCTTTGAGCCAGAAATGAAAAGGAACGGAAATAGAATTCCTTACTGTATCAAACCCTGCTGCTTAGGAAGTTAAAAACGGCTGCGTTCAAAATATCATGAGCTTGGAGAACAAACCCGAGAATATATTTCCCGCGGTATCTCTCACTCCTTCTTCGTCTTGGTATTGTGTGTCTTCAAGCAATGCTGAGGTGTAACAGGAGCGGGAGGTACCTTTCGCCTTTGGGAGGACATGAGACCAGAGAGAGAAATGAGACGAAATGCGGCAAACCATGTTCTGTTTCACATAATCGAATGGCAGATCACGCATTGCGAGAAGGTCTTCTCGAGTTCCGGGCGGAAGTCGCTTGAATCCAGCACCAGGAAACCAGTCCGGAATGAATCGCACTCCGAGCCGAGATAAAATAAGATTAGTATTCCTGAGGTTATAAAATTACTCACAAACAGGGATCAAATCTACAATATGGGAGCCAACAGCGCCTGCAGCAGCAATGGTGCGGCCGCCCTTTGAGGCAACCTGAAGAAATTTGTCGTCTATAGATTTGACCTCGTGACCATATACAATCTCCATGATAATCGCTCCAGCCATGCTGTAGATATATCACTTTAGTTAAACAGGACATGATAATACGTAGAACTCACCGTTCAATATGCTGCCTATAATTATCTGGGTCACCCAGAACATCGTTTATCAGTCGTCGTGCCTCTCTTAGCTGAATATGGTAATAATCCGGGAGTCGTTGTTTCGCAAAATACTGTTGAAGGTACCGTCTATGACGCCGGAACTTTTCTCCGTAAGGAACGAGCGGAAGAGCCCAGTTCCAACCAATTCTGTGATATTTACATAGGATATGTATCAAGATATGATGGAATGTCAGAAAAATTGATACTCACACGTCTCCTGCCATGGGCACGTGAGGGCGACAGGAATAGATCGCGCTCCGCTTTTCCAGCAGCTCACGTGCCACCGTGGGGCAGTTAACAACGACAACCGACTTCTGCAAAACACGAAAGTAGATGATGTCACCTAGCTATAGTGTTAGATTCAGGAAGACAGGGTGCGCAATGCCTACATACCGTATTTCTTTTTCCACTCAGCATATACCCTCCAGGGAGCTTCAGTCGGGATGTTAAACAAATTTCCGAGAATGGGGAGCGGGGATGGTCCTGGAGGCCTGTGTTTTCTTTCCCCAGAGTGCAGAAGATACACAGAAGCGACGAAAACACATACAAGTACGAAAAGAATAGTCATAAAGTCAAATCCTGAATCCTGATGCAGAACTTATCTCGTTTTATACTCCACCCCGTTCTCATAATGAATATCCATTTGGAACATGTCTTAAACTTATTTTGATCAAGATGACTGACAGTTTAACAGCGTGCACAACATGAGATAACACGATCAGACTCATGGTTAGATTCCGTCAGATGAGCTGACCCTCGACCAATTCTCAGCCACAGGCCAAAATTGGCCTAGCGACTTCCTGACGGATGCTTCGCATTCTCACTAACACCACCAGGCAACCTCTACGAATGACTGATTCGGAAAACGACAACATCCATTCTTCCGCTGTCTCCCCTCCAAAAAATGAAGCTATTGCAACGTCCCGACCTTCTGTTGGCATCTCTAGCCTGAGGAGGGCATTTCTCCTCCAAATCTTCTGCTTAGCCCTCTTCACCGATGCATTCATGACCAGTTCGATGATTATCTGTATCGACAGTGTAAGTAGTCTCCCTGCCTCTCGCGTTACCTATAGAAATTAAACTGACGATTTCGACATTAGATTAGCAAAGACTTCCAGCTAGCAGCTTCTATTGGTCCATGGGTCGTAACAGCGTACAATTTAACGTTTGGCTCATTTCTGCTGCTCGTAAGTGCTCATGTTCAGTGAAGGCAATTTCGACCTCACTCTCGGAAAGGCTGGTCGTGCATCAGATATCTACCATCCCAAACCAATTTTTATCTGTGGATTCTCTCTTATCGGCATAGCAGGAATTGGCGGAGGTTTTACGCAGAGCATCATCACCCTTTCAATTGTTAGGGCCATCCAAGGCATCGGAGCGGCAATGACCATCCCGTCTGCTACCTCAATGCTAACAATTCTCTATACGACACCCATGGGACGAGGAATTGCCCTTACAATGTAAGTCATCATTGCAAACGATAAGAAGAATGCTGATTTGTGTCAGTTTCGCCGCATTTGGAACCGTCGGCCTCTGCTCTGGCTTTTTGCTAGGAGGTGTGATAGTGGAGTTTGCAACGTGGCGTTGGGTAATGTGGATCACCGCTATCGTTACGATACCGTTGTCACTTGTTGCCATTTTCCTTACGCCTTCTGGACGAGGCGAACGAACAATGACATCCAAGAGAATGGACACCATAGGTGTCCTTGCGATCACCGGTAGGCTGCTCAACGTAGCTAATGTGATAACACGACTAAATGTGTTCTTAGTCTCTATAATCTTGCTTGTTTTCTCTCTTTCGCAGGCACCTGTACTGGGATGGGGCACCGCTCGAGTGCTAGCCTCTCTCATCATCTCCATCTTGTTGATGATTGGTTTTTTCATTTGGCAGACCCAGCTTCCGGTTGATCATGCACTCATACCTCCTAGACTCTGGTTTATTCCGAACTTCCTCGTTCTTGTATTAGTGTCGTTTGGCACGCAAATATACCTCACGGGACCAGTCTTTGTCTTCAGTGTATACTGGCCTATTGCGTACGGATGGGGTCCATTGTCTATCGGTCTTCATGTGTATGGTCTTTCTTCATTGATTGCGGAGATTGTTCTGGACTAAACATGTTCCTAGATTGCCGATCGGTGTGACTTCAGCAATCGTATGCGTCATTTTGGCACGATACATTATTCAACTGCCTCCACGCATTACTCTGATATGTGCGAATTCCATGTGTGGACTTTTCTCTATACTCTTAGTTTTTGCCTCGTCAAGGGACAGATACTGGAGTCACACGTTTCCCTCGCTCATTCTTATTACCATTGGCTCTGCGACGGCCTACATGGTATCCAAGTTAGTAGATTCTTCCGTTGAAATGTCGAAGTCTGATCCATTTTTTCAGCATTGGTATTGTCACGTCTGTCTCCACGGAAGAGGTGGGCATTGCCGCAGCAATTTTCAATGCAGCTCAGCAAGTCGGCGGTGCTATTACAATAGCCGTTGTTTCCACCATCAACGCTCAGATACAGCATTCTAGCCCATATCCGTCTTTCAAATCGCCTTCTGCGGCAATGTGGTTCATTGTTGCCTTAGGGTTGTTTCAGGCCATCATCGTCCTTGTGTTCTTCAAGCCACAGATCAATAGAAGCAGTCAGGATGAAACGGTTCAGGAGATCCGGTGATCTTGGCTGTGGGGCACAAACGATAGGCGCTCGGTAAATTAGGCCTACAGGTTGACTAAGTATATGATAAGGCTCAGATATCCCAAGCGAGTCAAAAAAACAGGTTAGTGCGAGTGTGGAGAGCAAACGCTAAGGCACTGACTGAATTCTCATCAAGAAGCATGACAACTAGCACCGGTGGATTGAAATACAAGAGAGACATATGCAGTTGCTAAACCATATCTACAGATACGATGAGGGTAGTGTCGTGTGAAGAGGATATGATGTAAGGCAACTGACAACACAACGGCGGGGGCGGTATTAATCTTGAGTCGATGGTGATGTTGAGTAATCGTAAAGGCCATGCAAGCTATGATGATAACCGTGAATGCGCCTGAGATAATTGGCGAATTTGATGCAACATGGGGTACTAGAATCAGAGCAGACCGTGACGATTTACCCCAAAACGCAGCGGCAAGCCAAGTGGCTACCAAGTACGATTCATCAATAGGAAAATGCGCGGTTTGATCCATTGTTACATCCATCCAGACACAATGGATCATGATGCAGCCCGTCAATCACGGCACCTTCCTGTGTGCTTCATTTGAATCACAGTAAATCGAAGGCCTTCCATCATGGGAATGACAGCTTATAATGAATACAGGTACCGGCACCAGTAGCGTAAATATTTCGCGTTGCAATCGCTAACCTTCTTTTCAATCCACGTATTTTCTCCAAATAAATATCGATATCGCACGTCATAATATCAATTAAGTTAACTGTAGCTAGTTCCTTTCACGACACCTCTCTAGATTATCGATCAACGGTATCACGATATCCCTGTGATCCAGGAGTGGTGATTTGGACAGAGGGCGCGCTACCTTCGGAAGAAGCTCCACAATACGTGACTTCTGGATTTCCCTGCCCTTACTTCCGAAGTAACGGCCACTTTCGAAGTTCCAGCAATCATTGCAACGAGGCCAATTAGCGAGTCCGTACAAGTAGCGCTGAACCTGAGCGTCCATGACAGGACCCCATGATGGAATATTCTTTAGACCATCTAGAAATTTTGTTTCGACGTCCGAATGGTATTCCGCTACCCATTTGATGGCACCTTGGAGGTCAGTCTCAAATTGCCGCATGGCTAACGTGATAATATTATGGCGGTCATCCCCGACTGCCTGCTCTTTGCTGTAAGATGCAAGGTCCTACGTTATCATGTCCGAGTCAGTCAGCATTATTTCTCATAAGGGTTGGGCACTAACATTATCGAGGATTATCAAGTCAGTGATGCAGGTCGACAATTCTATGAGCACAGGGTGGTAGAAGACATAATCAGGTAAACAGAGGTCCAGTTCCATAGGCACAAACGATGGGCGAGCGCCAATATTCTGGCGGCGGTTTTCGAGGTATTCCTTGATAGTTCGATAGATGTCGTTGTCTCGGTCGTATGCTTGTTGTACGACGGACTCAAGATACGCCGTCATGCTTTCAACCATGTGACGTTGTGCCGTTGGAGTAGCAGTCTTTATTGCCAACTTCCAGAATCTGGAAACATTATTAGAGGGTCATCCAGCACTTGAGAAAGAGGAACCCAAACTGCTGAGCAACTTGTCCGAGGACGATTTCCCCGTCCGGACGACATTTGTAAGGGTTATTCAGTGCGTCGATGACAACATCTACCATTTGTCTGACGTCGCTTCCAGTCGCGTCGTCCGTATATTCATCGATAACAAAGAATAGATTCATCAAGTCGCAGCCGGTCCTCAGATGTTCTATGAAAGCGTTATTACGCGAATGGGTCTGAGAAATCTGGATAACCTTTTGAGACCCATGGGTATGCCAATGACGCAAGACGGCCTGGAGTTGTGGATAGGCATTAATTTTACTAGTAAGGCAAGAGATGTTGAAAATTTACTGACCAAAGTCACATATGTCGAAGGCGCGCTGGGATTCAGGAGAAAACGCTTTGAAGCTCTTGAACCACGAGTCCGACGATTTCTTTACTTCTTCATAGTGTGGATTAATTGCTCGTGGCCAAGGCCAATTTTCCAAGGTCTTTGGAAGATGGAGGACAGGGGAATTACTCATAGAGGATGTTTTGATTCCTTCCGACCATCTGTCGGTGAGTCAGAATTTATACCAGTTCAGTTTTTCCAGTTTGTATCACGATTTACTGCATGTCAGTCCCGCAGTTTCAGAAACGCCCGACATGTAAGTTATCGCAACTTTGTTGTCCACGGACCAATGAGATAATTCTTGCATTCGTTCAGATCGCGGGAGTTGAAGATTTTCTTCCCACAAAGATCTTCCGATGGAAAGGGAAAAACGAAGTACTCGGTGCCGGCAACTTGAACCAGGCCGTTCCCACACGGGTAGTATACGATCTGTCAAACTTCACCACTACACGTCTAGTAAGTAAGTACATGTCACCGTCAGTGACTGAGGGATGTATACCTCTATTACACGTGCCTCTCACTGTGTCGTTGATTCATATATTATACTAAATTATGGCAGCCAAAACATCAACTCTCTACAGCCATGAACATATACCTTTTTTGTTTCCTACTCGTTTTGTTTCTGCCACTCACGCTACTAGTACGCACTCATATTATTCGAAGGCATATGCCTCCTGGTCCTCCTGGACTTCCCATTGTCGGGAATGCATTCCAAATGCCTGTCAATCTCCCATGGATTCAATTCGCAGAGATCGCCAAGAAATATGGTAGACTCAGGTTATAATCATTGATTAAGAATGTATTCTTAAACATCGTAATAGGCCCTGTGATCTCATTCAATGCGGCTGGCCTCCCAGTCATTGTCTTGAACAACCATAGGTCCGCTTACGAGCTTCTGGGTGCGATTTTACTGCCTTCTGTCCGCCCCCTCCCTCAACGGTATCGCTTACAGACTGCCGAAGTACGAATTACAGTCATCGACCAAGGTTTATTATGGCCGGTGAACTGCTCTGCGGTGGAATCATGCTTTCCTTCATCTCCTATGGGGATCTGTACGTTTCTTCCATTTCTCTATTATCGAGTCTCAATCCAGTCACAGATTCCGTCGCATGCGGAGGGCGACTCACGATGTTTTTGGCCCTCATGCGTCTGAAGACTTTCAACCTCTTCAGCAACGTGAAGCAGTTCGATTGGTCTCTGAAATCCTAGACAACCCAAATGAGTGGGATGCAATGGTCAAGAAGTGCTCAATTTATATTTAGATCAACAACCGAATCATCTCATCGCCCATTCTAGGTCGACGTCTTCCAATATTTTGACGGCAACATATGGATGGCCTCGGATCTCCGAGTCTTATATGCCTTTGGTCAAACGCATTCATGCACATACAGCAACCCTTGCTAATGCCTGCATACCTGGAAAAAGCATGGTTGATATTTTTCCTTTTCTGAACCATCTGCCACTTTCATTGGCCAAGTGGAAGCGGGACGCGCTTGATTGGCACAAAAGGGAATCGAAAATGTTTGAGGAGTTCAATGACGAAGTAGCTCAGAAAATGGCAAGTTTATTACTGTCAGTGATAGTCGACTCTGATATGAATATTCCAGGCTGACGGCGACGAGTCACATTCTTTCGTATCTTCTTTGATCAAGACAGAAGATCGTCACGGTCTTTCTAAAAAAGAGGCTGCCTGGTTGGCCGGAATCATGTTGTTCGTTTGTCTTCACTTAAATTCCATGCTATCTAAATCAAACTGACTGCTTTCAAATAGCTCCGCAGGTGCCGAAACAACTACGGCATCCATAGCAAACTTCCTTCTCGCGATGATCCATTATCCGGATATCATGCGAAAGGCTCAAGCAGAAATCGACACTGTCATCGGTCGTGAACGCGTTCCGACCTTTGCTGATAAGCCCCATTTGCCGTATCTACAAGCTGTCGTAAAAGAACTGCTACGCTGGAGGCCAGCTGGTCCATTAGGTATAGTTTTTTTCATTTATAATTTGCTGGTCTTAACACTTCATAAGGTATACCGAGAAGGGTTGCTCAGGTGAGTTACTGAAGTTCGATGGTGTACGTGGAAGCTTTGATGTCGTTAGGACGACTGGTACGACGGATATTACATTCCCAAAGGTATTCGAATGTTACTCCGCACAACAAGAAGTTGATGTAAAATGTGATCATTACAGGAGCCACAGTGATATCGAACATCTGGTATGTTTCAGCCTCAAATTTAATGTTGCTAGTATGTCGTAAGTAACGTTTGATGTTTACAGGGCAATTAATAGGTCGGTCAAGTCAATATTTCCATCTTCCTGCAATCTATAATCCAGCAGAGATCCGGATATATACTCGGAGCCAGAAGAATTTCGACCAGAGCGATTCTTAAACGAAACCGCTACCGGTACTATCTCTCCACCAGACATGCACTCACTAGGTCATAGCTCTTTTGGCTTTGGGAGGCGGTGAGTAAATGCGATCACATACTTTACACAATCCTTGATCAGTTCAAGCAGGACATGCGTTGGTGTAGCATTTGCTAACCAATCCCTCTTCATTGATTTTGCTCTTCTGCTGTGGGCCTTCAAAATTGAGAAAGCGGTCGACGCTCATGGAAACGAAATCTTGCCTTCTCTGACAGACGTCATTGACGCCGGAGTCGTCGTGTGAGAGCCATTTGTACGGTTTGCCTGATTTTCCTTACTTCAACACAGTGGGCCCGTACCTTTCGAATGCAAATTGTCAGCCCGCTTTCCTGAGGTTGGTGCGGTACTTGAAAGGACGAGGGCTGATATTCAATCATGAATAATAAAGAGTAGAATAGTGTGGTCGTTGTTGGGGATAGTGAATGTGATGTTAGCTGAACATTGATCAATGGTGGAAATGGTGTTCGGGGTGGGAACGTTGAACAGCCGGGAACGTACGATGTCAGTCACGGTAAATACAGGTGTAAGTACTAGATTTTGGCACGATTCATAATTGATTGTTACTAGTCTGTGACTGGGACCCACCACAACGGATATATTATCAGGAAGTTTCGAACACTCAATGTTGATGGGATCGAATACATAAGACTGATCGAGTGTGGACAGTGTGGACACTGTAATCTGACAGCTTTCCGATCAAAACTGCACCCTGTGGGAGGCGCCGTCTTTATGTAAGTTCTATCATTTTCCCTTCCATGACATATTTGCTCAGAAGCAGAAGCATAGTCGCCACAACACGAACAAAGGTATCAGCTACTAGTACGAATATCAACAACCATGATGCCGAGTTATCGACCCGATACCATCCGCCTTGATTCGACAAGATAGAATAATGGGTCAGACTTGGTCTCAAACTTTTCCTCCTTCTACAAAATACAATGCCGACCAGATCCCTGATTTGTCAGGCAAGGTTATGATTGTGACTGGTGCGTCAGTCACTATCACTGAATGGCGGCGTTCGACAGACTGATACATTCTAGGCGGTAATGGTAGTATCGGGAAGGAAATCGTAAAGGCTCTTATATCTCGCAATGCCAAGGTCTATATGGCATGCAGAAATGCTCAGAATGCGCAACAAGCGCTGGAGGAGTTGAAGCAGGAAACTGGAAAAGAGGCTCTGTTTCTGGAGCTTGATTTGTCCAGTTTAAGGAGCGTACGGCAGGCAGCGGAAGAGTTTCTTAAGAAGGAGAACGAATTACACGTGCTCTTCAACAACGGGTAGGTAATTTTTTTCTTTCAACATTGCGTCTTGTGCTAATTCGCAATTGCAAGCGGAGTGATGTTCCTCATGTCTTCCACACATGCATTGGACGTCACTCAAGATGGATATGATATCCAATGGGGTACAAATGTTGTCGGTAAATTGCAATGTTGAACAACCGCTCCGATTCAACAACTTCACGTCGGTTCCACAGGTCCTTTTTTGTTTACTAGGCTTCTAATGCCTGCGCTCCTCGCCGGTGCTCGATCATCCTCAGATAAACGAGCCAGGATACTATTCACAGCGTCCATCGCTCAGTCGAACTCTATCGCTTGGCGTTCACTCACTGACACTCCGGAGCGAAAGAAGACGAGCCCTAGTCAACGTTACGAACAGTCCAAATTTGTAGGTGCAACCTCTCCTTATTTATGACACCTGCACGCTCAATTATTCGAGGCCAACGTTGTTTTGGCTCACGAATTCGCAGACCGATGTGGTGATCAAGGAATAATTTCTCTGTCATTGGATCCCGGTAAACCAGTTCCTTTTTGAATATTTATCACGTTATGACGAGAACCTTCCAAGGCGGAGTGAAAAGCGGTTTGCAACGACATCTGCCACCATTGGCTCGGACTCTTCTCGTGCGCCCTCAGTTGCTTCATGCACATTTTAGCTAAATTCTACAACAGAACGTTCTATTGCATCCTCCCACGAAGGGCGCTCTTACACCACTATGGGGAGCGACCACGACGGAAACGTCTGATCTCAATGGTAAAGTAAGTACCTACTTGTCTCCCAAGCTTCGTGACATTGTACACTGATGGCCAATTATAGTACCTGATTCCTTGGGCTCGGATAGGCATCCCAAGCCCGGCCTCACAAAATCCAGAGATACAAAGGAAATTATGGGAAGTCTTGGAGGAGCAGACAAAGTTGAAAGTGGATTCTACATCGTAAATTGTCGCCTATACAAGGTTCCTGGATCATTTTATGAGCCTGTGTCATGCGTTCCGTCAGTTGGGTTGCTGTTCTTCCTGTTCTAACTAGCAATGAAAATCCAAAGACAAGCTTCATGGCCCTGACAAGTCAGAGTAGGATTAACTCAAGGCGAGGCTTGATTTTCAACGATTGGGTAGTCTCAATACCAACCTCCACCACGATTTTGAAGACGGGGAAGCTATCTGTAGTATTACTAGTAAGTCTTATTCACTTGTCCAACTGATTTTTTTTCCAGATCATGTTTGTAACGTCGTTTGTTGATGTTAATGTCCTCACTGTCTTCATGAATGAGAATGCCCACATAATCTCTGCATTGTCATCCACAAACTGGTGGGGAATGAGGGTGATTTACGGCTTGCACAAATTGAGGAATGCTTGTCCCTTTGTTTGATCTCCTGAGAAGTTGTTTGGGGAAGCAGGCTTTAAGTGCTGGGCACCTGAAGAGGGTTTTTTTGCCTTTGCAGCGGTTCAGGGTAGTGGCAAAGAGTGTCAGGCCCTTCCAAAGGCCAATTAGACATGCTTTGAGGGTTGCTCCTCTTGTTCAGCAGAACTGAAGTTATATATATGAATGCCCTAATACAATAAAAGAGTACTAACCTAGCAAGGGAGAAACCAAAGAGAAAATTCAAAGGGTCTTCCCTGCTAGGGGGCTACTCTATATACAAATCTACATGAGGTGGGCACAACCTCAGGGCTATCCATCAGCAAGTTCAGATTTTTCCCATAGCAACCCATAGCAGCTATGCCAAACACATAGTATCCCATAGTGTCATAGCATATAGGGACAACTCCATAGTCCTGTCTAGCACTGTACATCAGGAAAATGACAAATTTCTTATAGCTCTTATTCATCTGAGAAGTGTCTTAATACCGTCTGGTACCTTACATTTGTCTTAGAATCCTCAAATTGTCTGACTTTTATTTTCCATAAGACATTGGTTCAATTCTCAAGTGCACAAGAGGGGTAAGACTCATAAGATCTTAAGAAATCCATAAGTTACTTAAGATACAGGTATGTCATTTAAGACTGCATTTCAGACTGGTGGTCAACCAGTCAAAATAAACTAACGACTTTTCCACTTGGCTAGGTGAACCACAACGGGTTCGTTTGGGGCTAGACTGACTCAGGGAGGTTCCATGAGACCCATGTAATGAAAATGATGACCCCAACACCCAATGACCTGCCACTACTGCTGTGAGGAACTGCCTGCAGGGTGAGTATGAGTAGCCAATGACAAGAGACAAAACAGGGAACAACAGAAGACGGACAGGGATGGGAGGGAAGAACGATGGGGTCAGGGGACAACAACAACAATAACACTAATGGAGCCCATGATGGCAATGGACAATCATGCACCTGTCCAGCCCTGCGAGCTGCTACTCATAGGTGCTCATAGGCATTCTTTTTCTCTCTCTTCATTTCTTTAGCTAATGTTTTTTGATGTTAATAGATGATGACAACATGGGGGACCGCACGGCTGCTACCACCACCATAGCACCCCCAACTACTGCTGTGAGCCTCTGCTCGTGGGGTGGAAACAGGGAGCATTGAGAAGAGGACCACGAGGACCACGACCATGGAGAGCAGCCAGCAAGGTGCATATAGGGTGCATGATGATAATGGGAGGACTATGATGATGACGACAAGCAGGATGACAGGACGACAATGACAGGATGGGGATGTGAGGGGATGATGCTGATGCAAAGAAATTGTGGGCTATGGTAGGGAAGTACTGCATTAGGAATGTTAGTTTATCGAGTACATGTAACACATAGTAGTTAGTTCAGTGTGTTTTGTAATGAATCCAAAAAGTTTTATCCCTGCTCATACCTGTCTTATTGAGTCTTAAAATGTCTGAAATGTCTGGCTCAAGTTTTCATAAGGTCAATCTAAGCTATGTACAAGACCAATGTAAGATAAAAAGTGCCTTACTCAGAAAGGTACATAGCTTAATTAAGATGTGATGTCTTACTCATCTCATGCCTTACAGTAGTCTTACAGTGCCTTACAGGCTTATGTAAGACTCGTAAGACAAATGTTATTTTCCTGATGTACAGTCTCTTCCCCATTTATCTTATATCAAATCAGAGCCTATTCCCTTGTTTTTGACCTCTTCAAAGTTGAGTAGCCCTGCCCTCATCTTATTTCACATGCAAGTTGAAAATGTTATGTTGGACTTATTACTTCAAACTATGTACATAGTTGTGACCATGACTTACCAATTAGTTACAGTTGTGGACAAGCAAACACAACAATTTTGATATCTCATGATTGGGATTTTTCTGGGACAAACGGACTTCAGATTCGGATTCAGCTCGTCAAAATACGTTGAAAAACATATCTCCGAAGTTTTTCCCACGATGTTTTAGGGTGGCCAAATTTTTTGGGTCATTTTTTGCAACATTATGCACCCCTTTTAAGGGGTGCAGGAGCAAAAATTGTTTGTTTACAAGTTTGATTACTCTTTTTTGGCAATGTTCTGGATGATTAGTTGCTTCAATGAATATCTGTTGTGGGATCAAAGTTTGATATTAGAAATTGTTTACAATAGAGTGACTTGCTTCAAATTTCGGAAGGTCCATTTTGCTTCCTTTTAGGGCAGAATCCCCTTTTTAAGCCTTGAAAACTTCCTGATGTAGGTGAATCAAATTTTGGCAGTTGCGAATATGCTAGTTTTAAAAATCTTGATATCTTGTCTCTATAACATTTTGAATGATTATCTTCAAAATTGTGGTGGAGGTTGGTATCAAGACTATATGAGTATAATCAACTTTGCTTATATACCTGGTAAATTTTGTTAGCCGATGGCAAGTGCA
>QLOJ01006095.1:0-11167 GCA_003313625.1 Tricholoma saponaceum
TTTCTTGGGCTTGCCTCCCATCTTTCCACATTCAACTTTTGAGTGTTTTCTTACTAGTATACCATTATTAGTAACCCAAATTCAGTAGTATACCCTTGGTTGTCTATGAAATTCATTAGTATAGCTTTAATAGTCTACGAGATTAGTTACTTGGGTCGGTTTCAACCAACCTAAGTCTGTTGGTAACTGGTTGTAGTCAAACTGGTTACAACCGGTTTTTTAACTGGACTAAACTGCACAGAACTGGTTTTGTGCAGTCCGGTCCGGTTTTTACTAGTTTGTCAATTTAATTGAACCGGTTGCAGTTGCAGTTGCATCCCAAAATGGAAAAAAACTGGACTGAACTGGACCTTCAAACACTACTTACTAATGATGATTCAACTCTCCCCATAAAATTTCGGATTGAATTATGTTACATAATGAGAATTGACTCATCCAACTCATCCAATTTGTGAATGGTCAGAGTACACAGCCGATTGGACAATGATCCCAAGTTGTGAATCTCCAGATTCTCCACATGAATCGTTGCGTGAATCAACTCCTGGATCATCATGTTTGACTGCCACTATCATGTCACACTGGGGGAGGCACCAAGTGTTACTGCCAAAAACATTGTGGACACATGCTGATTAGATATAGTCTTTGTCTCTGGTGTTCGTGATTGGTAACATTGCTAGCAAAGTCTTTATGGTTATTCAATATTCTTAGTTTGTTGAGGAACACAAAGGGAACTTAATGAATTTGTTTAGAATGATTTTTCTATGTACACTTGAGAACAAATACTTTATGAGATCTACATTTAGTTCTTGTGTGTCCAATAGGTACATGGTGGAATTCCCCCGGTGTCAATGGTGACTAGTGGGAATTGGGCATGTGTGTAGTCTATGTATCACAGTGAGACCCGTGGGTGTGGAAAACCATCCAGTCTTTCTGCCACTGAAATGATGGAATTGAGTAAAAATTAATCCATTTTTTGTCCTTTATGGCCACCAAAAAAGTAATAAATATCATCTGGTTTTCAGAGAAAAACACCCCCATAAAATATGTGAAAATTCCCCCTCAGAACAGATGAGTGAAGTGGGTGAAAACACCTTGAAATTTGTCTGTATTTATACCCTATTGAATTCATCTATGGGGATGACTTTCATCTTCTCAATGGGGTAATTCACACCATGAGACTCCTTCCAATTATGGGATTGTTTTCATCTCAAAAAAATAAAGCATGAAATATGACCAGCCCTTGAGTCAGTATCTAAAGTACAAACATATTTTCAAAGCACCACATATCATAATTTACAATTGCAATAATTTGTTAGATTGACTATTTCAAAGAAAACAAAAACTCTACTAAGTTATATCAATTGATTATCAATTATCCTGATCTTTCAAAGCAAAGATACTTTACTAGATCAACCTTTCATGATTGTAATCACTTAAATTGACTGTTCAAGATTTCAGAGTTCAAAGTAATCAATGCTACTGGTTACTTACTAGTACATTGGCAGCTTACTGATAAGTACAGCTAAGACATGATTGACCTGTAAACATAACATTACATCAGGAAAACGAGTGAAAAATGAGAAAGGCTTATCAATTATTATCTGTGATGTATTTAGTAAATGCAATGAAATTTTGACATGCATGTCGATAGGGAAGTATATTGTATGGTTGGGTTGGCTGAATTCAGCCATCAGAATCATTATTAGTTTCTATATACTAAACTGAGCTTCAAGCGGGATAAGCTCTCTATGATCCATGAGATGGAACTACGATCTCCTGTGCCAGGTAGTCTATCACTGATATTTTTCAGACTGGAGACAACAATGACTATTGATAGCAACAAGACCCGAAGTATTACATATATCATATCATATCATGTGGATATCTTCAGCACCTCATAATAGAAATGACAGGGAAGTATATTATACGGTTGTGTTGGCTAAATTCAGCCATCGGAAGCATTATTAGTTTCTATACACTAACCAAACTTCAAGTGGGATAAGCTCTCCATGATCCATGAGATGAAATTATGATCTCCTTTGCCAGGAGTCTATCACTGATATTTTGCAGACTGGAGACGACAACAACTACCAATCGCAACAAGACCCAAAGTGTCATGCATAGTGTTCAGATTAGTTTCATATCTTTGGCAGCTCATGGATAGAAATGACAAGGAAGTATATTATGTGGTTGTGTCGGCTAAATCCAGTCATTGAAAGAACTATGAACTCCGTGGCCCTAAACCAATCTTCAAGCGGGGTTGGGCCCTACACAACCAGTACGTTGCTTAAGATCTCCTCTATCACATAGGCTATGAGTGATACTTAGCAGCCGGGAGATGACCACGACCGCTGATAGCAATAAGACTCGAAGTATCATAAGAAAGCATTCTGTCGATGAGGTACCCTTTCAGACCCCCCAATCTATGAGACAATTCTGCTGCTGGTAGCAAACAAGGACCACAGAGATCTTCTGGATTCATTTAGACAGGTCTGACTTCCAGATTGCATAGACCTTGACTGGCGAGAATCCATGCAGGAGCCTACTAAATTGGTGGGACCTCCGCTAGCAACAATTCACTGTGGAACCTTGGAAACAACCAGACGATCAAGGATCATGGAAAGTCTTTGTACTGTTTTTTAGTTCCAACCTAGCTAGTTGTTGCTGCTAAGCTACCATGGACTTCAGGATGCAAGTCGATAATGTGTCGACTTTCCTTCATTTGGTGAGAAGGACTAACGATGTGGCGCTACATGTTGCCTTGGACAGTCATATATTAACAATCTGTGGAATCCCCACAAAGCCAATTAAGAAGTGTTCATGGAAATTATCTATAGAATGATAACAATATAATATAATAAATAACATAAATTGCTAGGACATGCGGGCGAATCCCAGTGATTGTACTGCTTGCTCAGCATGTTTCTGCCTAATTCGGTCTAAAGCACTTCCCTTGACAGGTGCAGGGATAGACTCTGGTGAAGAATGAGGAAATATTCGTCTGCAAAAGGAATGTTTTTGTCAATTCTGGGGGTGTAAGAGCTGTCTGATGCACCTATTCCACCACACAATGAGGAGTTCGACCTCAGTTAGCTCTCGCTCATCTTCAAGGATGTCCAAAAGACTAGTGTAGAATCTTTCAGAATCTGTCACAGTGTCTGTTCTGGAAAAGGTGCTTGCAGATGTAAGGGCAAATCGAACCTGGGAAAATCAAGTAAGAATTAGAAAGATATACTAAGGGGTGAAGCTAACTTGGGTGGCAATGTATGCCAAGGATGCAGTCGTAATGGATGTCATATTATGAATGTGAGCATTTCCCGACCTTGTTGCCTTGGGCTCATCATCATCAACAGAGCTCGGTGATGTGAACACATGCTTATAAGCCTATAAGCCTATGTAAGCTCATAATTCACCTGATAGATACTGTTAACCCCTGCTCACTGATACAAGCAGCTGATTTCTCAGCAATCCATTCCATGGATCGTCTGGATCATAAGCAAGATCTGCATAAAGAAAGTATGGCCACTGGTCTCCTCGGACATGCATCTCACCTGTCCGGAGCTTTTCCTTGACGCTGCAGTCTCCTGGGCCAAATGTAAGTTATTATTTTTATTTTTCTTATGTTTTTGTGAATTAATGATGCAGCTAGGCCCCCACCAAATGATGTTCCACCCGCCCCCAGCCTCACGAGCCACTGCTTGTGGGGTGGGTCATGGGTGGAACACCAATGATGAGGGAGCAACAGAGAAGGATGATAACGCCCCTTGCGAACGCACATTTGCGAGGTTTTTTTTTAAAAGTATTTTACAAATAGTAGTTCCCCCCTCCACCCTGAGGGAGGGGAAAATTGTATTATGTATGGTGTACTCCCCTCGCAAATGCAAGGGGGAGTCAATTTAATAAAATATTTGCATTAAAAATTAATTTGAGTTGAGTAGTAATAAATGGACTCAAATCTTCTATCATAGATAAATGACTTGTGAGAGGTCCTAGGTTGATTTCTATTTCTACTTGTACCTCCTCACATTTGCAATTTTTGCATTCCATGTCATTTTACTACACTCAGATACAGCCCTCAGACTTTCTACCACTCTCTGAGTATAGAGCTGAGCTGTGTCTTGCATCACTCTTACAATATTACTTACCACTTTCATTTACTGTCTCTATTCTCTTTCAACTTTAATATGATTCCAGATGCCTTGCATAAATCCACCTAATTTATCTTGCCAAAGTCCTTTTCAAACTTTGATCAATCATTCAGAGTATGTGTAATGATGGTAAAAATACTAAAGTGTTATCTTGATGATGCCATATTTCAAATAACGATATTATGCTTAATCATTCAGAGTGTGTGTAATGATGATAAAAATACTAAAGGGTTATCTTGATGATGCCATATTTCACATAATGATATTATGCTTAATCATCTGAAGTGTGTGTTAAGATAACAAAAGTACAAAAGAGTAGGTGGTCCAGTTCAGTCCCCCCAATATTTAGGTCAGTCCTAGACCAGTTGCATTTGCAGTTGTCCCATTTGGAAGTCAAAAAACCAAACTGGACTGGACTTTAAAACACTAAGTATATCACATAACTACATAAAGGTCTTTTTCAAACTCAGCCTGAAAAACTGGTGAGAATGATATATAACACCACTATATTCCATATATGGTAGATCACATGACTATATGATGGTCATTTCCAAATTCAGCTTGAAAAACTGGTTAGAATGATATATAACATCACAATATTCCATATATGGTAGGTCACATGACTACACAAGGGTCATTTCCAAATTCGGCTCAAAAATCTGGTCAAAATAGTATATAACACCACTACTCTAAAAAGTCCGAGCAGAGTCCTAGGACAGTCCTAGGAAGTCCGAGCGTCCGAGTGGAGTCTGCTTGGACTAGGAGGGGGGTGTAAAGTACTGTATAGTAGCCAGAGTGAGTTGTTTGGTTGTGTTGTGGCCAGAAACCATGAGGCATGAAAGTAGGTGTCCACTATATTGCGCCCTACTTTTTTTTGCACCAAGTCCCAAAAGTGTTCCTGATTTTGTTGAGAGTTACACTGTGAACAGGCGCTATTCTTAGTGCATCCCTTTGATACACTTAAACAAACACCTAATTCCTTTATCCCTTGACCACTGGAGGGCAGCCCTTCAACTTGTCCATTACCTTAAGGGGACTTGGGACCTTAAACTACACCTCAGGGGTAATCGTCCTATTACACTTCATGCATTCAGTGACTCCAATTGGGCTAATTGCCTTGACACCCGCTGAAGCATTGGCAGTTATGTCTGTTCCCTCAGCTCCGTAGCTGTTTCCTGGGCTGCCTGTAAATAAAAGGTCATTGCCGCATCCTCCTGTGAGGCTGAATATATTGCGGCATTTGAAACTGCCAAGGAATGCATTTGGCTATGTGCATTACTTAATGCTATTGGCTATGGTCAAACCTCCCCTACTACAATTTCCTGTGACAACACCGCAACCAAGACCCTTTCTGAAGACCCTGTCCTGCATTCCCGTGTGAAGCATATTGACATCAAGTACCACTTCCTCCATGAGCACATACAATTCGCTGATTTAAGCCTTACCTACATTAACACCAAACACAATGTTGCTGACATGTTCACAAAAGCCTTGGACGTCAAACAATTCACCTATCTTTGAAATTTCCTGGGCTTGAGGTGACTGATTCCATGCAAGGAGGAGTGTTGAGAGTTACACCGTGAACAGGTGCTATTCTTAGCACATCCCTTTGATATGCTTAAACAAACACCTAATTCCTTTATCCCTTTGCCTCTTTATCTAATGGGACCCATATATATATACAGTAGATAGTTGCTTGACTACCTCAGTCACTTATACAAGGACTGAGGTGAGCATCAACTCTTGTATTACTCACATAGTTTGCTTACTGTACTTATAGTGTATTCTTATCTATTCTAGGTACAGTACACACCTAATCAAGTCACTTATACAAGGACTGGGCCAAGTGTATTCTTATCTATTCTAGGAATTGGTTTTCTACAGATTTCAATACAAATTGTTATTGACTTGTTGCTAACCTCATTACAAACTATTATTGACCTGTTCTAACTTTATTACAAACTATTATTGACTTGTTACTGACCTCACTACAAAATATTTATAACATAAACAAATAATGTAGTAAATGGGCAGGTCATTACAAACTTAATGACTGAGTTCATTACAAAAATGTTACTGATTTCATTACAAATTCAATTACTGACTTCATTACAAAAGTGTTACTGATTTCATTACAAACTTAATTACTGACTTCATTACAAAAGTGTTACTTATTACAAACTATTATTGACCTGTTTCAACTTCATTACTGACTGACTTCATTACAAATTGTTTATAACATGTGCAAACAATGTACTAAATGGGCACTCACACATGTATTTTGGCCCTCCAGCTGGCCTTCTCCTCTTTCTAAAAATAATATCTGGTAGGATGAGTTCTATAAATATATTAGAGGGTCTAGGGACCATTTCCCCCATCAAAATCCATCGGAAATTGGATGGATGCACACCATTGCTTCTGGATGACATGATTATGTAATCAAAGTCATCCAGATGCAGTTTTGCACATCCATTTAATTCCCGATGGATTTTGATGGGGGAAGTGGTCCATAGGCTCTCTAATATATTTATAGAACTCATCCTACAAGGTATTATTTTTAAAAAGAGGGTGAGGCCAGCTGAAGGGCCAAAATAAAGTCTTAAGTGCCCATTTACTGCATTGTTTGTATATGTTACAAACATTTTGTAATGAGGTCAATAAAAGTTTGTAATGAAGGTTAGTAACATTTTGTAATGAGGTCAGTAATAGGTCAATAAAAGTTTGTAATGAAGGTTAGTAACACTGTGTAGTGAGATCAGTAATAGGTCAATAAAAGTTTGTAATAATGGTTAGTAACACTTTGTAATGAGGTCAGTAATAGGTCAATAAAAGTTTGTAATAATGGTTAGTAACACTTTGTAATGAGGTCAGTAATAGGTCAATAAAAGTTTGTAATGAAGGTTAGTAACACTTTCATCAGGAAAATGTGGAGATGTTGCTTTTTGTAGATATATTAGCTAATCAAACCACTGACTGTTGATAATGATAATGATAGATATAGCTGGGTAATGAGAAGATCCATAATCCAGATATTTTAGCAACAACAGCATCCTGGCAAGAGGTTGGCTAGTAGAATTGGTGTGGCTTGATCTTATACACTTATTATCATTAGGCCATGTGAGCTGGCCGCTATATAAATATGAAATGTGATGAAATTAGGATACCTTGCTTGTAGCATTCTGGCAAGAAGTGAGCTAAGAATCAGATGGCTTTACGAGACTCATCGTGAAAAAAGAAGATATCTTGCTTATGCCATACATCAGAATGATCTAAAGATGAACGTACCATGATGCAAATCATTCAAATCACTAATTTCATTTGTACTGCTAGCAACATTAATGGCAATTTCAATTGTAACTGAAAGTAGTAAGATTATCACCATACATCTCGTCTTCTTCTAACACCATTTGAAGTTTGGAGTCTTGGAGCTCTGAGTCATCTATGCTGAGGAGTGATGTGAGGTCCGAACCTTCCAAGTCATCATCATCATCATCATCATCTGAGTTAGCTTCATTTTGGTCTTCTATTTCTTGGGATGCTTCATATTCCTGGGCTGTCACACAAACACAGTCAGTCAGTTTTCACAGGAGGATTTGAGATGCATCCTGTGGTTCTGAATGTTGTCAGGATCAGAATCAACTTCTTGCTTGGATTTGGGGGTTGAATCGTTCCTCCTGTGCCCAAAATGGTGGTGGTAAGCTGATAGTCCAACAACTCCTAGATGTCCCACTCCCAAGCCCCAGTGGTATTTCATTATCATATCCCGATCCACAAACCTGGGCATCACATGTTTAAGTAATGCTTAGAGTAAGTATAGAATATAAAATCACAGACTGATTTACATAGTATGCACACCAGTCTTCTGAATCCTGTGCACAAACACTCAGTCCCACGCCATCTCTATATCGTGGTCCAAGAGAAAATCTCTGGATGAGGTGACAGGCTTGCAGCACTTGAGCGGGAATGAATCCAAAAGAATCTTCTTCCTGCATTGGGGGAAACCAAAGTTGATCAAGTTTGGCAATACCCCAGCTATTCTGAACAAGTACATCATCAACTGGTTTGAACCATCTGACCCAAAGGAAGTCCATTCGACAAGGTCAGTAATCCTTTGGTCCTGTGGGAGGAAGGAAAATCATGTTTACATGGAATATCCCAAGAACTCGACAGTAGACATATTGGTGGAAAGCAGGCTGGTGGTCTGTTGTATCTCCTGTTGAATCCAAATTTTTGTGCATGCATTCTGGTGAGATAAGCATGATATCACAATGATCAGTGCAAGGATTAATGGTGTCCTGGGATCGCCTGATATTGTAAGTAGTGTAATTGATGTGCATTATCTTGTGCTGAAACATGTAATCGTCCTTGAAGTAGATCAACTTCAATTCTGCATCTAACTTCTCCTGCTGCTATTGATTTGAAAGCATAGAAGTTGATGCCTTGTGGATCTCTGATAGTTGCAACTCTGCTTTTAAATGATGGAGTAGATGCTTTCTTAGCTTCACATGGAAGTCCTATTTAACAGAAGCCTGAGTACAATCCTGATGACATGAAAAAGGGTAACTTGCCTTTGTTGCCGGATCATCTGAATGATTTCGCAAGAAGGTTCCAATATGTAGTGGGGAATTTTGAGAAATGCCTATGTGATAACGTAATGCAGGATCGCTTTCATGATTGTTGGTTGGCACTGTCTTGTAGATCCCAAGTTTATGTCGAATGCATTGTAGACATGCCTGCCAACATTCTATTTGTGCGAGTTGCTTGGTAAAATATTTCTTTGAAGTGCATTTGTATCTGCTTTTTGCAGAGCAATGTTCAAGTTCACCCTGGGAAGTCAGCAAATCAATCCAGGTATTCAGGGAGAATTGCTTGGTAAAGTGACTCAACTGTTTCTGTGGTGTATGAGTCTGTGGTACCTTTCTGCTTGATCATGCTCACATAGTCCCCAAGGCTATGAAACTTGTAAGTGTTTAAATTGAAAGACTTGGGCCGCCTTGAGCTCCGGGCGCTTCTGAAACCATTTTTGTCACTCTGCTTCTTTTGGGCCTTTGCCTCCTTCTGAAGCTCATGTGTGTCAAACTTTGGACAGATTTTGTCATGGAAATTTCGAAGTTTATGGCTGAGAATGTCAGTTTCCATGTCAAGAAGCAGGAGGGTGCTGTCACTGTGAAGCCATAGTTTAGCCAATCTGTGCCAGTGAGCAAGACAAAATAAGAGCTGGAGAAGTTTAGAATTGTCAGGTGTAGGTAAGAGATCTTCAAATACTGGGATAGCACACTGTAAAAATGCAAGCATGTCATTCATAATGATTGAAATACAATCATTGAGTTATGAACTTGCCTGAAGAAAGTCCTCATATTTTGATGCAGTCATCCCTCTTAACTCTGATGAATTTTTAGAGAAATGCTGAATGGTATCCCTTCCAAATGTGGGAACTTGCTGATAACTATGGTCATGGTGGAGATTTTAAATAGGACAGTAGTGTTTAAAAGTCTGGTTCAGTCTGGTTTTTTTGCCCCATTTGGACGAACCGCAACCGTAACCGGTTGCCTATTATGGTAAGACCCCAAAAAACCGGACTGAACCTGAAAAAACTGGTCCAAAATGGTTCAAACCAGTTCGAACTGAAGTCCAGTTGTAACCAGTTCGAACTGATTTGAACTGACTCAAACTGGTCTTCTACCACATAACACAAGAGGCACAGCAATATATTGCCTCAGGGAATATGTTGGGAATAATGAGAGAAAAAGACACTTTTTCACTAGGGAAAAATAAAAGGAACCATCAGTAAAAATATGATATTTTCTCACACTTTCCTCCATTTGGTTGCTGCAGAAAAATAACTAATCTGTTTCCAGGAGAAAAACTTGTGAAAATTTAGGGGAAAAAGATTATTTTCCTATACATTCCCACTTTTTCCTCTGTGGAAAAATAACTAATCTGTTTCAAAGAGAAAATATTGTCACTGTGAACCCAGCGGGGCCTGTTTTTCATTTGTTTAGTTTAGGAAACCCTGATTTCATAATACATATATAGTATATTTCTACTTTTTATGCCAAGTTGGTGTGGTGGAATATCATACCATGAGCAGCTGAAATATATGGGATGTTTTTTCACCTTTGACAATGATAGGAATTTCATACAGTTGGTCTAGGATGTTTTTCATCTAAGATAACAGTTTGGATTCAACTGTCTAATCAACATCTAATAGATGAATTTTCATGAATATTAAGAGACATTTTTCATCCCAAGAAAGGGGATTTTTCATCTTTGTTAGAATTGTTTTCCTGGAAGTCTGAAAGTCATTTCAGCCCACCCTCAACACATCACATGATGAATGTTGAACATCATGTCACATCAACATCAACCATAACACCACCACCACCTCCCCACACCACCACCATCGACGATGATGACGCTCCCCACCCTTTCCTCTCTCTTCCCACGACCCCATACCGTCAACGCCGACTCCCATGACAACAAACACAACACCGGCAACACCACCTGTGGCCACAAATGAGCCACCTCGTGCACAATGCGGCCCAAATGACGTGAATCGTTGTTTGGGCCATAGTAAGTTTTTTTCTTCTATCATTCGTGTTCATTATACTAACTAAACTATTACTTTATATTTAGGGAAAAAATGAGGCCTACGATGCATAATGGGAACGACAAATGACAAACGGGAGGGGCGGAGACAGGTGATGACGACGACTGAAGAGTCGACGGCAGCGGGAGGCCCGTATAGCAGGACCCACCAGGTAAGTACACCACCCCCTCGTTTACTTGCCACATCATGCTGACGACGCCCCCACCTCCTTCCCCAGAGCTTGATGACGACATCTGACAAACATCTGCCCCATGCCCACGAGCGATTGCTCATGGGGTGAATCACGGGTGCTCACCGCCAACGCCATCCACGCCCCACATCACACCGCTGCGGACGACATGGGACCCGCCCCCATGCCTTCGAGCAACTGCTCGTAGGGTGGGATCGCAGGTGCAGCCTGTCTACGACA
>QLOJ01006242.1:0-11735 GCA_003313625.1 Tricholoma saponaceum
TTATTACAATTTATACTTATGCGCACTGCAGCCATGCCGATTTCATTTCAGGCCTTCCAATAAAACCTCTTCTCGAAGACGTTTCTGCAATACCACTTTCGCCCGCAGAGCGCCTACGCCTAGTCCACGCGTACATCACTTGCACACCCACTGATGGTGGGCTGGGCGTTACACCGGGCTCACCCGATTGGGATCTTGTCGAGTCTGTATTCTCGTTGCATAATCGTCATTTCAACGATTCGTGGATCCGCTCTTGGACACCGCGCCAAATTGCCTCTGTCGAGCACACCAGAATCCGTGACCAGGTAGGCTACATTGTATCCGTAGTTAATGCATTGCTGATATAGCTATGCAGTTCGGGGATGCCGTCGCTCTATACTTCGCCTTCCTCTCCTTATACACAAAAGCACTCGTCTTTCCCGCAGGTCTCGGCCTCCTCTTCTCTCTCCTTTCCACCTATTCCTCCTCCTCTTCCACTTCCTACGCATACGAATACTCTCCTCTCTACTCCTTCCTCCTCTTCCTCTGGGCCATCACCTTCGTCGAATGGTGGCGCGCCCACGAACACGTCCTCGCCCTCCGCTTTGGCACTCGCGGCGCCGACCGCGTCGAAAAGAACCGCGCCCAATACACCCCAGGACTCTCATGGTGGATGCGCGAATTACGGGTCTTGGCAAGCGTTCCAGTGATCTTGTTGTTTGCCGGGATATTAGCGGCAATATTAACAGGAATATTTGTGCTGGAGGCCTTCGTAACGCAGTTGTATACAGGTCCTGGACATAAGTATATTGTATGTCCATTTATCTTCTGTCCCTTTCACTATATCCCCGAAGCTAAATTCAGTACCCACAAACCTACAGGGATTCTCCCCAACCCTCCTCTTCGTTCTCCTCGTCCCTAGGGTCCTGTCGCTCTACCAGCTCCTCGCCCAGAAACTAACATCTTGGGAGAACCACGCACACCACTCTACCCATGCTGCTTCTCTTACGTTGAAGTCCTTCGCTCTCGCCGCTGTCGTAGCCTATCTCGGCCTCGCACTTACTGCATTCGTCTACGTGCCGTTTGGGGAGGAAGTAATGCAGGCGGTGCAGGGGTGGTTGTTCGCAGAGACGGCTCGCCTGAATGGGGTTGGCGCCGGTAATGGCACTAACACTACAGTCACCACCACGTCGAATCCCGTGGCCGGCTTCTGGGACATGGACATGGCTAGTGCGCGGCACAGGCTGAACCCGGGCCGGCTGAAGGAGCAGATGTTTGCGTATGCAGTAACGAACCAGGCAATGGATACACTTACAGAGGTCGGGCTCCCATTCGTGCTACGGTTCGCACAGCATCTCCGGGAGCGGTATTTCTCCCCCAGATCTTCGTACTCGAGGTGGGGTAGTGTCAAGGGCTCGAGTACCCGCACCAGCTCCAGCACTAGTGCCATGTCACACGCCCACTCCAAGACCCGCATAGGTGCGGGCACGAACACTCCCGAGCCTAGCATACGCAGGAAACGCGTCGTGTTCGAGGACGAGCAAGAAAAGGGAGGGGTGGCAGAACGCATGTTTCTAGATCGGGTCAGGGAGGAGGCAGCGTTGGCTGAATACGAGCTCTTTGGCGACTACAGCGAGATGGCGACCCAGTTTGGATATGTGGTGCTGTGGAGTGCCATTTGGCCGTTGGCAGGGGGTGGGTGTCTCTCTGTGCTCTTCACTTCTCTCTTCCCGACTTTGCCCTTCTACCTTCCGTCTTTTCTTTGCCCAGAATTTTCGAATCTGATGTCTAGGCTGATGATACCCAATCTAATTGCAACCACACAGCGATGGCGCTGCTAAACAACTTCCTCGAATTGCGCTCAGACGCATTTAAGATAACTGTCCACCACCGCCGGCCGATCCCCCAGCGCACAGACACGATCGGGCCTTGGCTGGACGCGCTCACCTTCCTCACCTGGCTCGGCGCGCTTACGAATGCGGCCTTGGTGTACTTATTCCACCCCCGGAATGGGTACGTCGCTTCTGCTGCCGCTGCTTACCATGCAGAGGACGTGCAGATGCGTATGTGTGTGGCTTCAGGATCTTTTCCTAGCAATGCGGCTGTGTGTGGAGCAGGAGGGGCAGGAGCAGGCGAGATAGGGAAGACGAGGGAGCTGTTGATGGCGGCGTTATTGATGGCGCTTGCGGCGAGCCATGGGGCGATCTTGATGAGGGTGATTGTGAGGCATGTTGTGAGGCGGGTGGTGTTGACGGGTTGTGAGGAGGTGAGAGGGTGGGAAAAGGAGGAGAGGGAGGTGAAGGAGAGATTTTTGGGAGGCATGGGGGGGATGGAAGGCATGGCGAGGACGGGGACGGCGGTGGGGAGTGCTGAAAAAGGCCGGGAGGTGGAGGCAACGGGTAACATGCAGAGGCAGAGTGGGAATGAAAATGAGACTGAGACGATAGCTGGTGTAGATCAGGATGGCGGTGGTAACAACGCCTCATGTGAAGGGTTCTGGGATAATGATGAAGGGCTAGAGGAGATTATGAGGATCTCGAAAGAGGCTTGACGAGTCTCTAGTTCTTAACTGCTTGCTACGTTTTTTTGAGTATACTAAAACTGCTGAATATGAATTCGAGCGCGGTTGATTGCTATTGGTACCTGCTTATCACCTATTATGCTGTGATGTTATTAGATGTATATTACTTTTAGAAAATTGAACCTGGGATGCCATGCCATTGAGTATGGATTACACCTAATTTTGGGCCAGAGAGCAAGATGCTCCTCGGTAACAACAATGGTCCTGAAGTCGACAGTATACAATTTGATTCCTTTGGGGTAGGTGTTTGACCTATACTCGCGGATTAAGGCTTGAATACGGTTGGTAGCGGAGGGGGTGGTCACCCGGCAGAGGTATGTGGATTCAGTAACCGTGATGATGACGGTATTTCGAAAGAAGATTATTATTCTCGATACTCTTGGGATTGTTCTGTCATATGTTCCGACGAAATTTCTCATTCTTTCGGGTAAAGAGTGTTTATCTTGCCACAGGTATCGTCTGTAGTTATTGTTGTCGTTGTTGTTACTCTGCACCCCACTTGTGCCTATAGGATAAAATAAATCAGGGCAACACCACGATGGTCAATGGTACGGAATAGGTTAGATCACCGTCGTACAATTCATGTGCAGGCACAACAGCCCAAAGCTTCTGGATAGCCCATTTGTAAATGGGGTAGACCCGAGAGCTTGGAGCAAAACGTCATACCCCTGACTCAGACGAGCTACCACGCAGTAGCTGCCGGTTCTAATCTCGTATCGCAAGAACTTCGTTCTCCACCCACATTCACACGGCCACAGCTCTGAAAAAACGGGGCTTCCTCAGCTGGTTCTTCAGCAACATGCCGAAGGTAGCCCCATCGTCTTGACCTTATTGGACACACTCACTCGGGCCGAGTGCGCTCTTGACAGACGTGAGATATCATAACCTGGAACCAGAGAGGGTGTCGAGTAAAATCCGCTCCTAGCCTTGGCAGTAGTCGTGACCCGAAAAGTAGGTGACTCGGCGGAAGAGTAGTTCAGGACCTCAAGAATACAATTGAGACGATCTTGAAGGTCGACAAACTTCATATGGACAAGTCAGAGGAAGAATAAATCCCAAGAAAACATGAAAACATACAAATGTATGGAGGGGAGAGGGGTTGCAAGCTCTCTTATCTTGTTATTAAATGCTATTGACAAGTTGACAAACTTGCCGTTGATTTATTACGTTCAAACTTCAATGGCGAGTGATACAGGATCACTCAGCCGGATTCACGGACCGATGATCAGAAAGACGCAATCATCACATCTTAGGGCCTTAGACGCGGTCATCATGAAATTATTGCGCCTATGTGGTCGATAAAGAGTCTGTACATATGTGACTTGAGATAGGACATACCATTAGAAAGAAACAGCGGAACCTTGAAAGAAAGTTTGATGATCATGAGCTCCGATAGACCGCATACCAGTAGTGGACACACACCAATTAACCCCGTTGCAATCAGCTCGTGACGTTGAACTCAACACATCAATTTCCCGAAGAACTAGTAGTAGCGCTTGAGGACGAGGTAGACGCCTCAGAGCCTTTGCCATCTTTATGATGCTTGCTTCTTTTCCCTCGTCTCTTAGACCGTAAAGTGGATGCTGCACTGGATGTTGTTTCAAAACTCTTGACTGAATGAGAATCATTCATGGAGGAAGGCGAATCATGTGTCGGAGAAAATGTAGGAGACACATATGGCAGCTGGGCACTTCTCGGGACAGGAGGAGGAGCCACTGCAAGGGCGAAGGCGGGTACCATGCTGCTAGGGTGGGAGGAACTTGTTTTCCGCCAAGAGAGATATCCTCGTCCGGATGTCTGGGGAAGAGTCGATCTGACCACGGGGGATGACATTTGTGCAGGACTTAGAACAGAACTCGATGAAGACGAAGATGGACCCTGATCATTTATTCTAGATGAGGTAGAATCTCCAGCCACGAGAGTATGATTATCTGTGGTCAAATTCAAAAGCGGCGGAGCTCTACGAGCAATGTTAGACGGATCAGATATCTTGGTGTGGTTGGAGGGCGAACGCCAGCTGTCAACAGAAGACGATCGACGTCGTAGACGCGAAGGCCCTGCTGGGAACCCCCTCGAAAATGAAGGCAGGGGATCCTTTGGAACCTGGGGACGCTGGGAATGCCAAGCGCTTGAAGGCTGTTGATCCTCTGGTGGCCCGGACTCAATGGGCGGTATGCTTTTGGGCTGCGCCGCCGATGCTGGAGTTGTGTTTTTGGTAGGAGAAAGGACAAGAGAGGAACGCAGAGAACCCCATCCAGAACGAGAAGGTGACGGGGGAGGAGGAGAACACGTCTGGACCGCTGCCTCCTTTGTGGTCACTGGTGGTTGATGATTACTGGTGCATGACGTGTCGGGTTCTTGACACTCTTCGTTTCGGAAATGCGAAGACCGTGCATTAGAATGAGGAGATGAATTACCACCAGCCTTGGCATCTTTGGCTTGCGGTGCTACGGTGCGATTTGATTGGGAGAAAAACTTTTTTGACGTAGACTGAGATGATCGAGACGAAGTCGACGACGACGGCGTTGGCATTGTGGTGGGTAGGAACAAACAGCTTGAAGGATTCGGTTAACGATCAGAAAAGAAATAAGTTGACTGGGACAACCTTTCGAGAACAATATCTGACGGCGGACACGGAGATCTGATGAACGGTCACAGAACAGAGCACCTCGCGGACGTGGCGTTCATTATTCCCCGTCTTCCGGTCCATGTGGATTGTCCACGTTGCGTGCCCATGTGGGATACCATAGGTGTCCGCGTTGCGTGATGTACATATGGTGTGCCGTACACAAAATGTTACATACACTTAGCCCTAGGCAGGTGACTGTATTGATTGTGCGTGTCAGACCAACCATATCGGCTCACGAGCGGTGGAACTCCATGTGACAGTAAGTACCAGTGTTAGATCCATTTCGATGTTCATGCGTATAGGTTAAGACTGCGTAAAAGCACGTGGTAGAAAACGAGGCGGGATAGCTTACCCACGTTGACTCGGAAGTACATAGGTGTCGAAATGTTTGAGGGGATCGCCCATGCATTAGGCCCTTGTTGCAGTACATATCATGAGTTTTGAACAACTTCAAGCTACAAAACGTTTCCAGAGCAGAACGCTCCAACATACTTTGCTGGTGACAGGTGCTGCGAACGCTAAAGACAACGCATGAGGTATATCCAAAGCAGCAAAGGATGCCTACTCCTTTAGCTAACAATGTTCAAAATCACATTACCACCAAGCTACAACAAGTGAAGGAGGGCGCTAACTGGGACGCCGATAAGGTAGGTAGGAGAGGAGTAGGCATGTGGAAGTGCTCTAGCACCTCCTCAGAATTGAGTACTCAATCAGACAACGTGTCGTCATGGCTAGACAACGGCTACCGTATGAGCAGAGATTCGTAAGATAGGAAGCAACTGAGCTTTACCAGAGTTCAAGAGTATCCCTGAATTTATGCACCCAAACCAACCCGCCACCGTCCACCGCCGGGTCCATAATGCAAGAAAAATGCGTAGTCTCGTTCTTCAGAGGAACCGTTCCTAACCATTGTTTGACCTGCCTCACATTTAGAACCCTAGGGGACGATTGCTGCCACAATTCGCTTATAAGCTGCTTTCTTTGCACACTGTCGTCGAGAAAGCTATGCAGAAGTGCGGGGAACTCCTTTCTAAGTATGTCTTTCCACGCGTCTGGTTGTACCAGGTCAAATTTGCGGTCGTGATTGGTAACTGCAAGAAAATCATCTGAGGTTTGCGAATTAGCCGCCTTCAAATCTTTCTCTAAGATCAGGATGGAAGTAGTCGAACAGAATGTCAAGTAACAGGGTGAAGTCGTCAGCTTAGATATGTATTTCTCGAGATATGTGAGGGTGGGAGCCGGGCCGGTGGAAAGGAGAACAGTCCTCAAATGACTTGCCATAGAGGGCCGATATCCAAGAAGGAGACATATTTGATGGAGGCGGTGAGCGTATGCGGGATATGATGAAATAAGGTTGACACGATAATTCAAAGAAATAGAAAGGTCCTTTCTAGAGTTCCAGGCTTCAGGAAGGCTCGAAAATGACACCGATTGTAGCATAACACACCTAACCCCCGTCAAAACCCCCGTGAAGCCAGCATAAGTGACGCCCCTAAACCCAGGTTCAGAAAAGATGCAAACAGTGACAATGCAAAGGCCCACCTAGCTATCACATCACCGTTGCGAACATATTCAACGCAAATAGTCAGCTTTCGCAGAGGCTCCATGTCCCAATCCAAAACGCGAAAGTGGACGACGCCCTCTGCATCACATCTATCTCCTGCGTCGTTCACCTTCACACCACCACTCGTACAACCAGAAAAGAGATCGAGAAACGTGTTGAACGCAACCACGAAGTGATACGTGAGCCCAGTAGCGTCCGCAATTCCACAGATTTCTTCCGTTTCTTCAGTTGAATGTACGCCCTTCAAGGTTAATTTGGCCATTAACCTCAGCAATCGTGGAAATGGTGTAAGTTCTAAGACTTCGTCGAAGAGAGGGACGAGTTCAGCAAGTTCAGCCTTGTAATCCCTGCATATCTCGTGATGACGCAACCGAGGTGGAAGGGAAAGGTCAATCCGGTACACAGGAGGTTCATCACGGCTTGGCAGTCGAAAGTTGGGGTTTGTTTGAAAGCTGGTAGGACCTATATGAGACATACTATTAAGGGGGGGTTAATTCGGAACAGAGAACGAGGGTTCGTCGAGGAGACGTCCTAGAGCACTCTTGTGGTAGGAGTGTCAGGTCAATACTATATCCCAGGTGGCAGCCATGTGTGATGGTGATCTGTCGTGGCAGTGATGTCTTTCATCTTTCATTGTCATCACTGGCAGCTGAAGAGACAAGTCGGCGTTTGAACCTGCTAACAATCCAATTCTCAATATATAAACCTTGCATTCTGTCATAACTAAAACTGAAAGGCTTTGAACTTGAATACTATTGGATGTGGGTATAGGTTGACGAGCTGATACGGGGTACAATCATAATATCTGAATATCATACACTGGCCCTTCGCCGTCTGGGGAGGTTATCCACTCGGCCCTTCCCTAGATATAACAACTCAGACTCCAGTGCTTCAAGTTGCGAGGAGTGGTTTTGGCAGCAATCACGGAGGGAGCGACAATACTGGGGAATGATGAATGAGGGATACGTATATATTTCATCGTTTGATGATGAGTCCGACACGTCAGAAGAGATGAAGAATGATGTGGTGGGAGCTGTGTCCAACGGTATTGTAGATTGTATTGTTTGTGGTGGTGGTTTATTTGAGACTACCTTGGTAAATCTCAGTCCCTTTATACGCCGTGAGCAACAGTTCATCCGAATAATTACTGGCAGTGATGACTGGAAGGGAAAATTACCCCTATCGCCTATTTATAGCAGGAAGGGCCATTTATGTGTAGTGGTGATTTTCATTATGACATCCCAACAACCTGTGAAGCTGCTGTAGAAAATCTTGTGAGTTTGTGAAGATTTTTGAATGGTGGAAGGCTCACAGGAAGTTCAACACCCTGCCCTACGTAGCAAGGTTACTAGTAAGTAGCAAACAAAGTTGACAAGTTTGTATGCCACCTACACCATTTACGGCCAGACCCTAAGTAGTCGATCATTCGGTAGTACATCCCAGCAACCGAGTCAACCGTATATACAGATCGACTGATATGTACCCCTACGAGTGCACGTTAAATTTTCTGCTAGCCGTCCTATTGTTCCTTCGTCCTCGTCGTCCTCATCGTGAGTCTCGGATGTGCCATCGTATGTAAGGCATAAGGCATAAGGTTCCGAACAAGTAGTTTGTTTCGTGATGCAATCCAATGGAGGTATCGAATGGGATCGATTGTTACTGATATGGATTTAACGTTGTGGAGGCGAGATGCAATTTAACATTACATACCTCGTTTTTCGTCAGTACATTTATGCGGTCATTGAATACTTCCGGCCCTCATGATTGGGGCTACAGTGGCACTTTGAGAGGTCCAGACTGGAGGTAAAGGGGATATTGACGAAACCGTCTGCATGCTGAAATTAGAACGCCTAGATGATGTATTAAATTCCAGAACATCCGGGTCAGAGATTACTGTCAGGGTTGAGAAGCATGTTGTTGGACTACTCCGCGTCTCAGATGGCTCGGATACTGCCTCGTCTTCTTCTTTCAAGAATACGCAATATATGTAGGTACCCACGACCAGTAAATTGCAGATCAGCAGTGTCACCGTGGCCTATCAGCAATGAGCCTTGACAAGCGAAGCTTGGATAACTCTGACGAAGAAAACACATGCCTTTATACCAGCCATCAGGCCTGTGAGCCTAGTCCAGGGACTATGAAGTCTTTGCGCGTTAATGACGAAAACAGCGTAGACGACGCCCACAAGCGAGCTGATGATACTTGCAGAGAATATCGCTATCAGCAAGTGTCTTTGACGTCGGGGTATCCTGAGACGCCAAAGCATGTGTAATGGCATCGCAACTAGGCAAGTATCAGCCGGGATATCCGCTAGAAAACTTGAATTAGAATTAAAAACGGCACCGAGATAATTCCGATTGTCATACTGCAAAGGCTAATGATACCGGTGGCATTCCCCAGGTAGCAATCAGCTGTTTTGTTGTGGTGCCATGACAGGTTGCTGTTGCACACAATGATTCTATGGAGTTCAAATCCCGCAAGTGCTAGGCCGAAGCATACCGACGCAGCGTACATAACTTGTCGTGGCCCGGCTTTGGGTGTGAGACGCGCGATTGACAGTGCGATGCTAATTCGAGCTGACCTGCGAGGACAACGGAATATCAGATAAGTGCTCTATAATGAGTGCTATTACTACTGACCACACAACAACGGGAAATGACAGGGCGGAGAGCCAGAAAATAAGTATACGTTGCTCTGTAGAGGAGTGTGGATCTGAGAACCATATAATTTTCAATGTCTTTTCCAAATTAGCCGAACTACAAGACCCACGTCTATCGTCGTCCCTGAGCCAAATCGTGGCACCATTAACCAGATTGCTCAATTGAGAGAGCAGTGCCCAGTAGTCATCCCACCACAGGCCGTGTTTGCGACAGCGATTATAGATACGAAAAGTCGTCGATGCTAATGCCAGAACACCGAACGGAGTGGTGGTGGCTTGGGGTGAAGTGATATCGTTAGACGTCAAGCACACAGAGTCGGAACCTACCTCTCCAGGCCGTGGTGGAAAGGTGGGACACCATCGATAAGGGGGACGTCGAAAGTAAAAACGACCGCTGCTAGTATATATTAGAATAGCCGAATATCAGAAACAAAAACTTTACGGAGTCCGACACGCATCTAGCCCCATAGTGACGCACGCCACCAACTATGGGTGCGTTCCTTGAAGTGCCGAAGACCATTATGGAATTAATATAACCTTCAGTGACGCCGGGGACCGGGGGCGTACATACTGGCCTCATGTCTGTACCTATGCCCTAATTACTAGACAATTCAGTTGGAAAGTACTGAAAATTGGCGGAATTACGTAAGTCAGATGGATTCAACAGTTTACAAATGGTAGTTTGAAGAGGTCCAGACCCGGCCAGGTGCGCAGAAGGCACAGGGGCGTGGCGTAGCAAACCAAAGTATGGGCATCGACCGATTGTCCAGAGCGCATCAATCGATTTATGTAATAGACCAGAGACAACTGTTCCTTGAAGATTCTAGGGTAGTAGTGACATGTCAATATTGTCAGAAAATAAAGTTCGACTGCCCTGCAAATTACAAATGAGGTACGGATCGACCTAGACAAGAATCTGCCACCCAAGGCCTCACACGACACATTAGAGGAGATCAGAGGGTCCATCATTCATAATGTCAATTACGCAGAACCACATGAGAATATTAGTGGGGCAAAACCTCCTGTGACCTTCAGGTCTCGTTCGCAATAAGAATAGCGCATGAACATATAGCATATGTAATACATGCAACACAATTGGATTGGCGAAAGGATACGTGAGCATGAGTAGATGTAGGAGGACGCAGGGTTATTATGCCTCTGTCGTCTTTTTGGACCTCTTGACCGCCACCGTGTTCTCTCTGCATGGAAAGTCAGAAGAATGAAAGAACATGGGAGTCGGCACATACCTGAACCCGTTCTTGAATCTCCTCGACACATCCTTCAGGTACCTCATCCGTCCAGTGCCGGTGGTCTTTCTGCGTTTGGCCTTTTGACCCCATTCGTACGACCTCATCTTAGCTGCCGGGTACCCGCATTGAGCGCACGCTGTTGGGGGGAAATTATTAGGACCCGTTCGATCGTTCTCCACAGAAAACGAGCCGGGGAATAACGGTCGATATTCCAGGAAGAAAACGCACTTTTGTGCTGCCTGTGGAAGGCGCGGTTCCCGCATCGCCGACAAAGCGTGTGCGTCTTTGTGTGTCTCTTACTGTGAAACAAGTTATTAGTCGGTTTATTCTATGGCCAAATCAAGTCTGAGGACGTACCCGAAGGAGGAAGTACCTAAGAAATTAAGAACACGCAGGATCAGATCAAGCAGTACGACACCATAAGACCAGAATCATACCTTTCGTCTGTGGAAGGCAATCATCGTCAGTATCAAGTAGACAAACGCAGAAGAATGTAGGAAGCTAATATGCCGTCCTGGAATCATGGTGCGTCCCCAACCACATCCAATCGCTTTAGGTCTAATCCACCTATTCGAATCACTCCAAAAGCTCCAATCCAACACAAATACAACAGAGTAACATCCAAACGGTACTTGAGACCATAGACACTTACCATCTCGTTGTGCTCTTGAGGATTTTAGCGTCGATGTCGGGTAGGTAAGATTTTGGGTGGTTTGGTTACTCTCTGGTGGTCGTGGGAATTTGGCCGCTTTTGGCAGTTGCCATATTAGCACTCAAAGTACTCAACATTCGACTTCTTCATGTTTTCAACGCTGGTGATATCTTGGTTTTGTGGGGGTACTAATATATACCTCAGGTGTCTATATTGCCTATTTTTATCCAAGGGCGAACTGGCGAATATGTTGCAAGCGAGGTCAATTGTTTGTCTTTGTTAACCTAAAGCTTTTGTCCAGTCCAAGTTGAAGAAATAAGTTAGTTGAGCTTTGAGAACGTTGGCTGCATTGATCTCCACAAGGATCCCTCGGGAATACGGATATATCATGGCTGCAGCAGTATTTTCACTTCCGGTCTCT
>QLOJ01006254.1:0-15164 GCA_003313625.1 Tricholoma saponaceum
TGTTCGCTCCTCGCTTGGGCTCCACATCTCAAAGTCATCGTATCCAGATTTCTCAGTGTCAAGTACACCTACAACACCGTCAGCTCCCCATCAACCACACACAAACCACATAACACTCACATTTTTTCGAAGTAAGTTGGGTAAAATCGACATGAACAGCAACCGAACCGTACGTCTTTGGATATTGTCCCAACAGGATGAACCTCCGACTCGTATCCGACGGCACCGTAACAATAAACCTAACACGCATCTTCTCATTCGTGAATTTATATTCTCGCCAGGTCAGTCCTTCGTCCGTGCTGAATAGAATATGGTCTGTCGGCTCTTCGTCATTGGCCATCACAAGAATGGATCCTGAATCCCCGAATTCCCATAAATGCGCGTCTTTATGTACTTCCTCCCAAGTGAAACCGGCATCCCGGCTGAGGAATGTGTCACTCTCGGTGTATGGAGCCAGTGACTCGCCCACATTCCCGACAGCCATGATGAGACCAACGATACTCGGGCTGCTGTAGGTTGCTCGAGGATCGATTCGTTCCGTGTATCCGTGGACGTGAAGGGCACACTTCTGTCAGAAATCAGTCTACAATAACAGAATATGACAAGAATTATCTTACAGCTCCATTACATTTGTATTCCATCCCCTTCGAATCCACTTTGGGAGGGATAAGCGGTTTCCAGGTGCTACCTACATTAAGACATCAGTAAGCCAAGTGCAAAACTCACACAGTAGCCGCTTACCGTCGTTATGTGTAATCCGAGTCTGCAACGTCTTGCGTTTCGACACGGTAGCCTCATCCGTATTCGAAACTACATTGATCAGCGCAATCCCATCCAACCCAATCATCTTCTCAAAATCGACATATCCTCTCTCGTCGCGGTTCACATTCTCCACGGATACCCCAAAGTATGTCCCGTTCGAGTTGGACTTGAGGATGTTACCCCAATAAGGCGAAGGCGGCTCCGTCATAGTCATGTGCAGGAATAGTGAGTTTGTGCTGGACTCGAGAATGGTATATGCCTAGATTACGTGGCCATAAGCAACAAGTCTAGAATGAAAGAAGGGAGGTCGACGTACATGAGTTTCGGGATGCATACTCGGAGGGAACTGGCCCGTTGCAAATGTATTCCCGTTCAGCGAGACTTCCAGTTCAAGTGCCCTCCCACCCTTGGTCGTCTATGATAATGATCAACATCAACATTCGCCCACTCCCTCCCCAACAACAAAATAAAAACTCACTGCAGCAACCACCAAAAACTCTGAAAACTTCGCAAACCCAACAACCTCATCAAACATCTTCTTCTTCCTCTGGAAAAAGTTTTCTCCTACTACCAACTCCAATGGATTTTCCGACAAAAAGTTCCTCTGCGAGCCCTTCTTATCCCTATGACTTTCACAAAGAATCTCATTGGGGTCCGCATTAATCTCCTTATCCTTCGTCCACGCACAATTCCGCACATAATCCTCCACAAACGTCCACTTGCGACCATTGTCCCGTGAATACCTCGCCTCCGCCCGGCAATTTTCTCCTTTCCCTTCGCAGTCCCTGTTCCCCGTCCAGATGAGATTGTCAGAGTTTGGGTGGAAACGCAGGACCTGTGCGCCGAAAGTGTTAGGCGGCGTCGGTGCGGTGGAGGTGTGCCAATTAGACCCGGAATCGGTGGTGTAGTAGAATGTATTTGTGTCGGTGATGAGGTAGGCTCGGTCGGCTGTATATTTATGATGGTAGAAGGCGAGGAGACGTTGGCCTGGGAACAGCTGTATCCAAGTGTAGCCTTCGTTCCTTGATTGCCAGATTGTGTGGTCTGCTAATCGGACGAGGATAGTCTGTCGAAAATAGCCTATTAACTTATAAACAGGTAAAGAAGAAATTATGTCATACAGTGGAATCACTAAAATACGCATGTTGCACAACCGGACTGTTAAACTCGAACTGTAAACAAAGAACTATCAGCGACCGTACAACGAACACTTCCTAAAGCAACGTACGGTCTGATGGATAACATCTCCTTCTTTTGGTTGAGCTATTTCCCAGCGTCATCAATACTACATCCACTCAAGTTGCAAACAGCCAAAACATACCTTGCGAGCACTTCTTATCCACCTTTTCATCCATCTTCACACCTCCCACACATGTATTCCCAGGTATCCTGCGGAACCCAGACGATCCTTTGTATGTTTGATCCGGGTTGCCAGTGCACACGCCAGCCGGGATGGGCTCAGGCCCAACGGGCACACATTCTTTGCCGTTCCGCACAAAGTTGTAGTCGCTGTAAAACCAACATACGGGTGAGCGCATGCTCAAGAGAAGACACCAGATCCACCCACCACTCGTAATCCTCCGCCGTACATTGACAATTATCTTCATGCTCAACGGGGTCCTTATACTTTTCCCCCACATAACAATCCACACTCGCCTTTCGGCGGGTATACCATTGCTACACCACACAAATCCATATCAGCCTTTGTACTCCCAACCTTCAGAGACGGAACCACAAACCTTATGTCCCATCAGACACTCCGTATTCGCCGGCCTTGCATACCACTTCTCGAAATCGCTTTCACCGCACTTTCGGGTCCGGGTCTTTGAAAAGTCGAGGAAAACAGTTACAACGCGGCCGATCTCCTTGGTTTGGTCGTGTCGTGCAACCTGGCCGAGTAGTACGAATTTCTGGGAGGTAGAGTCCGGGAGTGTCATCAGCGCGCGTGCGCGGAGCTTCACCCCAATATCATACGTCGTCCTTTAAAGCAAAAGGCTAAATCAGCACCTGGGACCCTACTCTGAAAGAGGATAAAAAAGTACCCACCAACTCTTTCCAAGATCCAACGAATACCGAATGGAATCGGTCCTATCCTCATCATTGATAACCACCAATATACTCCCCTGGTCCCCAAACTCATACTTATGCGCATCTTTCGCAATCATATTCCATGTCACGCCAGCGTCCGTGCTCAGGAAAGTATCGCACTCCTCGTACGGGAGAAGGGCCTCACCGACGGAGCCGACACCCATGACGATTCCTGGTGCTGGGGATGAGAAGATACGCCCAAAGTTGTGTGGGGTCGTGACGGAGTGGAAGTGTATGGAGCATACGTCAGTGTTGTCGTTGCTACATGGGAAGGACTTCCCGTCGCTATCTTTGGCAGGCGCCCGGATGGGGGACCAGTTACTGCCTACAAGAAATGGCGGTCAGATATATCAAACGGGGAAAGGGAATGATCGGACCATCGTCGAATGTAATGTAGGTCTTAAGCCGCTTCTGCGCCCCTCGGCTCTCCACATCTACTGGATTCATCACGATATTTGCCATGCCAACTCCCTCGACGCCGTATATGCGCTCATAGTCCACGAAGCCCATCTCATTCCGATTAGTATCCTTCAAGCTCTCCACGAAAAATGTGCCGTTGGAGTTACTCATGAACAGCGTGCCGGTTGCCATCATCTCATGGAGCACCACATCCACCGCAAGCGAGTGCTTCGTACTCTCCACGAGTGTATAAGCATTCTCTTTCAGCTTTGCACTCGACGAATGGGGGAACTGCGCTTTAGCCCACGTTTTCCCGTCTATTGTCACATACAACAGCATCTCCCCGTCATTCCCAGGTGACAGGTCCCTCATCGCCACCAAGGCGAATTTCGAGACCATTGCAAATGCGATGACACCTTTGGCGTTTTTCCCGATTCCGAGGTCCTCGTATTTGTTGTCTGAAGTGAAGAAGTCAGTGCTGGAGAAAAGACGTGAGGAGGAGAGCGAGTGTGAGCCGGTGGAGGAGGAAGTGTCAAAGGCAACGCAGAAGATGAGATCCAAAGGTGCATCGGCTTTGAAATCCTTGCTACTATGCACGAATTGGCATCGTGTAGTTTCGGAGAGAAGAAGTTTGGGCTCGTCGCTAAACGCTTCTTTTGTGTAGAATGTCTGAGATGTGAAGTAAGTAAAGAGGCGAAAGGAGGCTGAGAGGTGATAAAATTCACCTCGTCGTGGCAAACGGAGCCCCAGCCTTGTCGTTTGCACCGCATTCCTTGATAGAGAATGTACCCGTACTTTGCGGGGTCGGAGTGGAAGGATAAAGGAAATGAAACCATCGCTGGTGGAAGGGGCACATCGAAGGGTCTCCATGTCTTTCCTCGATCTTCTGTTCGATAATGTTTCGTTCCATCAGTCAGTACAAAGGCCTGTGGCGCAGCGCTATCAGTAGAACGAGTAGACGTTAGTTAGATAGACTCACATAGCGGTTATCAAATGGATGTTCGATGACCATTATTGCCTGTCCCCTGGGTATGTCGCTTGCTATCTTCCATGACTTGCCCTCATCGGAGGACACATACACACTGCCTTCCATAACATCGTGGAAGATGGCAGACTAGATATCTCTAAGCACAAGTTCTAAGCGCCACTCATTGGTCGTACCTCTGTATCATCGAAAAAGAACAGCTTTGCTGGTAAGTTTGAGAAAGAAGTTATAGAATGTTCCGGTTTCTGAGCAACGACGAGTAGAAAGCAAGAAAGCAAGAAATATAGCAAGAAAACGAGGGTTCTGTATCTGAGGATCATGGTGGGGGAAGGACACGTCGGTTGTTGACCTCTGTCACTCGGAGACTCGATCGAGCGCATAACAACACTGCCACTCAAATATATATGATGGTACTTATTCCATCATCTTATACTATCTACTAGTACATACTTTATCTTCTTCAATGAACCGTTGCTTCTTGATTGGCTCTTCTACTCTGCTGCGCACATCTACAATGTCAAACTGCTAGGAATGTGCCGAGTAACGCTACGGTGGCGTCGTTTCTTGCTGTAAACGCTCTATTTGATGGCCGGAATAAACGGATTCAAATCCTGACAGTTTCACTTAATCATCATCATACTGATCATAAACCTGTTGTTTTCCAGTACATTTAGATTTTTAGAGTTACATTCTTGTCATCCCGACAACGAAGCTCCATCTCAGTAAACTTGTCGTTGCCTTTCCAATAAGTAGTACGAGAAATGATAATGTATGGTATGTATATTTCATTCAATGGCGACGATCACTCACCAACCGTTTCGTTTCTATTACCCAGACCTTTAACCCCGAGGCGCGAAAAAATGTCTCCCCAACCGTCTTCCTGTCCCCATCCCCGCTTCCACTCAAGTATTTTGTTCGGTTGATGGGTCCTGGATCAGATTAGATGCGGTCCAGTCTCATTTCTACACACATTCAACATGTTGCTATTACATAGAATTTACATAATGTAAAAAATGTAGTATACTGACGACCACTACACTCTGATATATTTCGAAATTCCCAGCAAATACTTCATCTCCAGATCATGAGCCACCCTCATGTTGCCCTGGTCTTTTCTTCGTCTGTAGCTATTTGAATCCCGTGGGCTTCAATTTTGGCCCAAGTTGAAAATTGCGGATCCAGTGTCAGAAGGCTTTTAGCGTGCCACTTCTCTACTGCAGTTTGAAGCCATGTTCGGCACGTATACCCATTACCTGATATTCCCTTCACTTTGTCGAACATTGACTTTAACCCAACATCCGAGCCGTCTGGGACCGTCCCAATTTTGAAGCGACACAGATATCTGCCAGCAGGATTCAATTTTTTGTTCTTGAGCATGATAGGTTTAAGCCCCTTTGAATTCGCGTCCCAGTTGTAGTCAATGATATCCCCAGTCAACGAATCCCCACTTCCTACAAATAAGGACCAGTGAAAGCCCGTTTCACCCTCTTCACGATTACGACGGTAGAGAGCGATATAGGCATTAGCATTGGTCTATGAATTATAGCCGCACATCGTTATATTTCTGGAAGAATCATGGGAAATGAAGGGAAGTACCTGTCGTGTGTTTAGGACTGACAAGTCAACATTCGTAGGGGTGGGAGTGGCATGTAGAAAAGTGATGAAGAATGTAAAGAAGAAGAATAGCTTCAAGATCGTCGTTGATTGCATAGTGCGAAGAAATCGAGATCGAAGTGGAACCAGCCAACTTGAACTGAGGGTAGGATGTCGATTATACGCTCATTTATATATCTGGCCATTCCAGTGTGAGGTAACTTTAACCTGAACAAATGCGATGAGTGGAGTACGCCCGGGACTGTCAGCACAACTGACAGTAGTTCCGAGACTCACGACATGATACAAGTAGTAAGTACACCATTTCATCGAAGCATCCGCCGGCAAGGTCGGGTTTGTTTGCTTCTTTTGAGTAATATCTAGTAGTCACTCTACTTTTTTGTTAGATCTCCATCATGATCACGATGCCCGTTGGCATACTATACTGCTTACCGAAACGGAGCGTCCACCAAGCCAAGCCTGAGGAAACCCCAGACGAGTATGGAAACAACAAGGCCCATTGTCGTCAATATGGGGGTCATCACGCCGCATAGTTTCTGGGACTTTGTCTGTGTACGACTAGGATTCATGCCGTTGGTTAGTTGGGCGCATACCGGGCCCCAGCCGTGTTGTTGAATAAACCAGCTTGGTGGATACGGCAATATAGTTTAACACCTACCCGCGATTTCCCCCAAGTCGACCAAACACTACTCCCCAACTTAGGAACCACTTATCGTTCATCCGAAAATGACAAGGTTTCACCGAGAAGCATGGCACCCATCTCGAAGTTCAAGTTTGTAAGGTTATTTGCATCTGGAATTCGGCTCCGGTATGAGATTTGATCAACAATTAATTAACACTCCGCGATCAATAGATAAGCCTTACAAAACGGTCCGACATATAGTGATTTGAGGTCGTTTCTTTAGCCCGGTTTTAGGCGTGTCCGTCGGATCTGTACGCACACGGATCGGACATAGCCTCCAACAAGGTATGTTGGCCCATTTTAGCTGCCATCTACTAAATTCTATTCAGAATACATTTGACATCTGGATCTTAGATTTTGGCTCAGTCTTGACCTGGATCCGTACGCATCAGGATCGGACAGCAACACCATCAACTACAGAGCCCAGTTACATTGAGCATGTGGCATCTGCCAGTGAGCGCGATATCTCCGAGCCAGGAAAATCAGAGAAAAACTTAATCTCGACTTACCATGCTTATTGCTCGCTAAGCAGAAATAAGGAAACGACATAGCTTATAGTATGCACTTAGAAAGTGCTTAAGGTTACTTGTTTGAGCTTTCAATCATAGTAAATCTAGTGAGTCAAGTGGAAAATCTAGTGAGCCAAGTTGAATCAAGTCCAAATTAAGTCAGCTAAGTAACAAATTAAGGCATTCAAGCTATGTTGTTTTCTTATTTTTGGCTTATTTGCGCTTAGCGAGCTATAAGTCGAGATTAAGCCTGTTTAAGTTTTTCTCTGATTTTCCTGATGGCCATGGGAGAGTTAAGTACAAGTCCTTTATGCGGCAATGTTACACTGCCTTAACAGACAGCCCTTAACTTGAAGTACATTACCGAGGCACTCACCAAATAGCTCCCCAGTACTTTACATAAGTCACCATTTTTCAGCTCGGTTCTAAATTTACCAACTTATCCGCCGCATGTCACAATTACACCAGTTCAAAATCGCAGATATCATTGATTCCGGTAACGTTATCTTCTCTCCATTTCTCGGCATGCTGTGGCGCTGACTAGTCACAACCTGACTCAGAGTATCCATTACTTGAGAAAAACCGAGCAATAATTGAAGCAATCGAACGCAAGACCTATACTTATAGCACGACAACGGCCTGCCAGGTATGTTTTACAAGCGAATTAGAACACCCTTAGCACAACGATAACAACCAAATTGCTACAGCTCGACGTTTACTATCCATCCTCATCTCCAGAGTCCACTCTGAAACCACCGATCCTAGTGTTCTTTCATGGGGGAGGCTTTACTCATGGCGCGCGGACTTCGCCACCCTCTCTTGTTCACAATAATTTGGGTGCATTCTTTGCGCTGGCTGGCATTCTCACAGTCATTGCAGATTATCGTCTCGTGCCAAATGCCGTTTTCCCAGAAGGTGCCATGGATGTGTGCTCCGCCCTTCTCTGGGTCATAGAGCATGTTTCAGAGGGCGATGCTTCACGCGTGTTCGTCATGGGCCACTCCGCTGGTGGTGTTCATGTCGCAACTATGCTGCTGCTGCCCTCCCTCTTCTCACCGCTCCTCGCCAAAGCCATCCGCGGTGTGGTCCTCATGGGTGTCCCATATGAGGTAACGAATAATAAAGCACTGCCGTTCCGAATTGCAGCAGAGAAGTATTACGAAGAGGAAAAGAAGATTGCTCTCAATCAGCCACTTGGGCTGCTCCGTCGTGCGTATAAGGACCATGTTACTTCTTTGCCACCAGTGCGCAATGTTCTTGCACAGAGCGAGCCTCGCAGGGTAAAGAGTGCTAATCGTGTCTTTTTGGAAGTTTTCAAGGATAAAGGAGGTATGGTACACGAAATGGTTCTGGAAGGGCATGATCATGTTAGTCCTATTTTGGCACTTATCAGTGGCACCGGAGAAGATTGGGGTAAAGAAACCGCAAAGTGGATATTAGACTCAGCTCAAAACTCATTCACGTCCTCTGTCGATCAAGGATTGGAAGACGAGAAAGTCGAGGAAATGTGACTACGGGAATTTCACAGCACTGGAAGCGCCTGTATTCCCACATACTAACTTGTATATATACTAGTTATACTAGGGATACATGCAGCAGCTACTTGGCTTCATCGCAAAGGCGGGAAGAGGCGACGGTGGGATCCCCACACCAAGTGGCGACGGTCACAGATGAATTTAAGTGACCGATACATTGGTCCACATATCGAGGTGGGGTATATCGTGCGGAAGAATGTACCTGAACGAACAATACCTCCTGTAAGATCAACGGGCGTTTATCCCCTCTCATCGAGATTCGAGTGCTTGAAATCCGAGGAGTGGAGGCAAGGTAGCGCTCGTGACACTCTATTCGAGCTAGTTAACGAATCGCTTCTGCAGAACATGACTATCAGCTTGTAGTCGACGACGATGACGAAGAAATGGAACATTCACGTATTCCTAGACCCGAAAGATCCGCTACGCGCCACTTATCGGCGCACCTCCCAAATTGGCATAAGCGTCTCATCTGCAAAATGATGTCGGGCGAGTCCAGTATTGCGCATATAGAATATAAAATTTCTATTGACATCCTCGTCAGGGACGCCTAGAATCCATGGGCTATCACGTACCTCGATTGGCGTAACCCTCGTTGTCGAAATGGCAACATTGGATTATATTCTTAAACATATGTTAGTATGTATGCAGGACTATCCAGTCGTGCTGCTGGACAGATAAGACGTCCTCCAAGAACGGGAAAACGAAATATGGCGTACCAAACACAACATACCTCCCATACATAGATCATCATCCCGTCCTTCCGCTATGGGTGCTCCTTCGGGCCACAAACTCGCGTTAACCCGCGATCAACAATGAATATTCTGGGACTATCGGAGACTAACAATTCAGCAATGGTAGGAACATGGAGTAGAATATGTCACCTCCATAGACGGTGTGGATGTTAGAGCGTGAGGGTTTGGAAAGGATGCAGGTGAGAGCTGTATAACGACAGCGGTTAGTGCGGGGAAGAAACTTGTCCGTCTCCGCCCTTTACGAAAGAAAGGTGTTGAAACAGGAAACGATATGATATATACATCAGGAAAACTACAAGTTCTTTTTTGAGGTCTTTTGAGACTTTTGCAAGTCAAGGAACGCCTGAAGGACCGAAAGTCCTAAAGACTCGTGTGATACGATGTCAGGACGATGTCAGCGGGAGAAGCGAAGGTACATTCTTACAGCCACGTCTCACGGCTACTCTGCCTCCATGTGAGCCTAGAGGACATCACTGAGGAGGAGAATAAGCAGTTGCATGTACAATGGAAGCGTCGGAGCAAGGTATTAGTAAAGGGTGTTAGATACCGCATGTCGTACGAGTGGATTACAATGTAATATTACTAGAGAAAGCATCCGTTTTTTCGTTGCCTAGAAAACATGCAGGTATTGCTACAAGGGCATCAGATAGAATGGATCGCCTACGCTGTGAATCGTGGAACCAATCACTTGCCATCGTATTCTTTCATATTGCTCCATAGGCTCCCCGTTGTTCCTCCTCTAGCAAAGAAACTAACTTCTCTCCTTAGCTTCTGCCGTCACATGGTATTTTCCGCACGAGGTTGGTGTTGGCTCACAGTGAAAGAGTTGAACATGCACGTATGAGTACAGCCTGAACAGCTTCAATAGCCAGCGGCCTGCCACCGAATCCCACGCCTACATTTAGCATAAACGCCACATATGGGTGCTGTAGCCAGAACTCTCAGACGTTTCGCCGCGCCGGTGAGTGGCGAATCATTTTTGAGGTATTGCCAACACTACAGTTGAACAACGCGAATCTTCCTCCATGATGGATACCACAAAGTCCCTTCTGGCCACCATACCTCATATCTCTGAAGATGCATTTTCACATAATGTGCCCATTTCCAAGCCTGAGAGTGGGAGGCAGTCGCCTGAAAGCCCAGCTAGCGTAACTGTACGTCAGTTTCTTGTTCACGCCAACAGTTTTCCTTGAATCAGTCGACAGCTTGAACTTGATGTGAAACCATGCATTAACTGTGGTCGTCCTCATCCTCCCAATGTTTTCGAGGTTCTCATGCGCGCCGACGGCTTCTTGTTTGGGCCCCACGAAATCCTAAATCTACTTCGTCTTCCATCAAATAATCTCAATTGGTTCCCATACATAGGGAAAATCGGTGAAGATTTTGTGGTTAAGTATGGGATGGGCATTCGGCTTGCTGAAGCAGAAAGCAGCGAGTTCGTGCGGCGGAATACACAAATCCCCATCCCCAAAGTCTTCCTGGTTTTCTGCATAAATCGCTACACTCATATCGTCTCGCAATTTATCAAAGGCCAACCCCTTTGTGCCCACTGGCCCACGTTAAGCGACGCGCGAAAAGAAGAAGTTGGCGCAACAATATCGTCTTACGTTTGTCAAATGCAGATGATACAGCCAGCGGCATCCTGTCCTGGACCAGTGATTCCATCTGTCCCGTGGCGAGGTCGCTGGTTCATTGACGATCTCGAACCCCTGGAGTCTCATACAGCCTTGGTCGATTGGCTCAATCACAAGGGCGATGTAACTAAACGTTTCCATCCGACAGTCGACATACCGTCACTTAGCAGCAATTACCCATTAGTCTTCACACATGGTGACATTGCACCTCGTAACTTTATTATGGATAGTAACAACGTGCTCTGGCTTATCGACTTCGATAGAGCAGGTTGGTATCCAGTTTACATGGAGTACGCCACAATTGCTGCGGAGATTGATCCCTTTTTGCAACAAGTTGAGGGCATCGAGGAGTGGGTTCAGTTTGTGCTTGGGGGCATCGAGAATTATGACAAAGAGTTGAAGATATTGAGGTTGATAGACTGGGCATTACAAACTGCACCAATGGCGTGACTAATGGACGTGATGAAAGAGAGCGATTTGCGTAATTTTACCCAATATACTCAGCTGTCGAGATAGAACAACCAAACGAGTTGTACAACAGAAATAGAAAGAGTTAAAGAACATCAGAGCTGAGCGCTGAGCGAGGAAAATCGATGAGAATTATAAATGTTCAGGACTCATTGGAAGGGTGTTTCACCTTTTCACACCCTGCGATGTCATAAAATACTCATGAAATATGTTGTAAAGCAGAAGTTGAATGAAAGTTGTGTAGAAGACAGATGAAGATATATCAATTCCCAAACTCCCACATCATGACCCTCCAACCTTTCTACAAGTGCTGCTCCTTCAGCGCCTGGCCCTTCTCGGTCCCATGGAGATCCCAGCGAACAACGGAGCTTCACCCGCATATTCTGAAACTTGTTCTGATCTAAAGGTGCAGGGGTGGGAGGCAATGACAATGAAGCTGCCACTAGTTCAGATCCTCCTCCTGAAAGTAAAAGTAATTAGATGAGAATAGCATAAGGAAACTGGGTGAACACAACGTACCTTGTTCTGGGTGACCCATCGCCAACGCCATGTCTTTGTCTTTTCATTCTCATTTGCCACACCAATTGGCGCACAGGATTCCACAATCCATAGGTCCCGTCTTACTCGGAGCTCTTCCTCTATTCATTCCTAGGTCCACAAGAATACACGCAGATCAGTCCATCTTGGGCTCTTCAGAAATGGATGGTTGAGTGTCTAATTCAGATCAAGAGTTGAAGTCTTGAAGGTTGTCGACAACACTGATAGGACAGGAAGCATCAACATGAACAGCACTAGCAAAGCCAGGAGCGGGATATCACATTCAATAGGAACAACGATTGGAGGTGCAGCTTCGTCCTGAACGGGCACAGAGGAGGGTGAGGGACATTACAACTAGCCATCTTCGAGGGGACCGCTTAAACGCTGTTTGAAAACGAAAGGATCCACGAAGACGGTCGAAATCGTCGCACACAATGAAAATATCCACCGCATCGAGGTCTGGATGGACCATGTTGACAAGCTCGGCCTTGGATCCATCGTGGTCCCAGTAAAGCTTCCGGGAGATCGAACGTGTCGTCAGCGCCGTTTGGTAGCTCCACGGCAAAGTCGGGCATCGGGACATCGTCCTCGACAGCGTCGAGATCATTTGGAAACGAAAAGATCCTCAAGAACAGGGTCGAAATCGTTGTAAACATCCAGAAGATCAGCGAAGTCGGGAGGAACCACGTTGACAAGCAGGTCGGCCTTGGATCTGCCGGGGCCGTTAAAGTCCAGTAGAACCCCCGAGAACTCAAAAGTGTCAAGGTCATTTGGTAGTTCCACGTCCGCGTCGTCGTCGTCGCTGCTGAGAATGGAGTCTTCGAACTCTTCGAACAACCCAGCAAGAAGTTCTTCCTCCACTTCTTCCCCATCACCATCGCCACTGTCCTCCATCCACACGGCAACTTCCTCGTCATACATCCCATCAAGGAGTTGGTTCTCCACCTCCCCTTCTTCTCCTTCATCTTCCTCGTTGTCAACAGCGATAGCAACACATTCACTTCCCCACATCTTCAAGTCCACTCCCTCATCTGCCAGATCCAAGTTGTCCTTTGCAGCAAACTTGAAATGATATTTGTCCAATCCATAAGGCAGGGAGAAGCATGGCAATTCTGCCATGAATGTTGTCCACCATTGGCAATTCATCCCAGCATAGACAATGGGTGATGGGGAAAGAGGAGGTAGGACCATCGAGAACCTTGGGTAGGATGCAGAATGGATGAGTAGGTGAGGGGTGAAGTAGTGATATCCACTAGTTCAATCCACGAGGTCGATCGACTGTTCAGCTTTCTCTTCATCGTCATCGTCATTTCTGTCTTCTTTCGCAACGTGATCGGCAGACGTAAAATGTTCGCTTGTTCTTCCGCCTCATCATCGTCTTCCTCAGAACATATTGAAGTGACTTCAACAGGAGGAACGGCGAAGTATGGATTCCCTCGGTAGGCTTCTCTTCGATGGTGAGGCTTGACTCTTCTTTGACGACCACAATCTTCTCTTTCTCCCCTACTTTCAACTCCACCACCTCGAGCATATCAACTTCGCCATCCACAACAACCTCGACCGCAGCACGCAGTTTGAACCCACATCCACACTAGAATAAACACTTTCCGCCTCTTCCAACGTCGACCGATCGTCAATTTCTCCGTCCAACTCCTCTGAATCCAACCCAAACTAGGATAAATCAGACAACCCATTCTCCACAGAGTAGGATGAAGAGCTAACAATGGTGGTAGTAGCATCACCAGAAGGATGCAACACCACAACTTGCTTCAGGGATTGCAGAACCGCATATCGGGGAATAACAGACCGAACTACGAAGCTCCAAGACTTGCTTTGGGAGGGTGGTAAACAACCGTGTCCACTTCTGAAAGAGTGCTGATGGAGGGTAGGCGCTGTCCGACGCGTGTTGGTAACGATGCGCTCGCCTTGCCACACAGTGAGGGTGGTTCCACCATCACACAACTGAGAATCTTCGACGTTGGTGAACGTGACTCGATCGCGATCCAGATGAGATTCCCTTGCATCCCTCCTCCACCTCCTCGATGAACGAGCCAGTGTCAACCTCTGACCATGCCTAGATTGTTGAGTGCCTTAAAGTCAGACTCGGTAAAAGACATCGACCCGTCGTGGTCGATAGATCAGTCGACCTCGAATGAGAAGAGCTCATCCTCGGTTTGAGTGGGCTCACGGAGGTCAGGGACGGTGTCGTCGTCAAGGAAAATGTGGAAATATCATCAACCTCAGTTGCGGGGAAGTGAAAACAGCACAACGGCCTCCTCTCCCTGAACGAACAAGGAAGCATCAAGGTCCAGAAGAGAGGTACAGAACGCAAGGTCCTCTTCCTTAGGACTGATCCTGTCCTCCTGCTGATGGATGGAAGGAACTGCATCGTCGTCAAGAAGGAACGTGGAAATTTCGTCATCGATAACGGCGAGAGGTGGCAGCGAAAACGGCACAACAACATCGTCGGGAATATATTCAACTTCGTGGTCCTGCGACGGCAACAGTGGCCAGAGGAAGGAGAATTCGAAGGTTGGTGGGCTGAGAGTCGACGTTCGCATATAGGTGGAGGAGGAGAATGAGATGGAGAGAAGAGAGGAAAAGAATGACGTCCGTAAAATCTTCTTGGTCCTATAAAGTATTTGAGTGAAGGATGGGGAGAGGGAAGTAGTGAATATTACCGATTCTATGATCGCGCATTCTTGCAGGCCCACGCCAACGATGAGTGGTTCTTCGATAACATCGGTATGCTAGCAAGAGGAATGTACATGAGCAAATGAATATTGAAAAGTAGATAGGCTTACCGTATGGACCTCTTCTTCTACAACTAGGATTGCATCCGTGATATACTTGTCTTCCTGGATCTGAGCAATCTGTAAGTAATAAAACGACGAGCAAAAGAAGGTTAGATATCAAGAAAATGATCTTAGTAATTCACTGTCTTCCGCTTCCCTCGCTAACGGAGCCGCAAATTCAGCACCACCTACCAACGGCAAGACCGCCGCCGTATGCTCAAGACCCTGACAGGTAGATGAACAGATTGTGGATCAAGTTCCCAATGCACACCTTGATTCGGAGGATGAGATACCATAAAGGCACCCCCTTGGCGTTGGAGTCGGGGTGGGCAGCGGCAGTTTGGCTGGGTGGGTCTGGAGGTGGAGGCGGGTCCTCAGGAGACGAGAGGGCACGCTTGACTTCT
>QLOJ01006259.1:0-18026 GCA_003313625.1 Tricholoma saponaceum
GGACTGTTTTTCCTACAAGAAAGTATGTATTGATTCGATTGATTATTTCCCTTTCTATGCAAACTTAAAGCTTTGAAAACGCAGCTTACGCACCCCTCCTTCTTGAACGTAAAGCTGCTGGGATTCGCAAGACAATGGATGCCGAGTCGGACTCGGAAAAGGGCGAACAGAAATATAGGCATGTGCGCACAGTGTTCGAGGGGACTGGTGATCGGCAGTACGTATCGCCCTCCATTTTCTCGTGTAAACCGTCGCCGTACATCAAACACTAATTCAAGATGACTTACAGCTGGAAACATATATTAGCAAAGGCACTCATTCGACCCTTTGCGCTCTTCGTGCGCGAGCCGATCGTGCAGCTGCTAGGTGTTTATATGGCATTCATATATGGGATCTTCTACCGTACGACATTGTTTCTGGCTTTAGTTCAGCTGATCCAACAACTCCGCTTTTGCAGTGGCGCTAACTATCATCCCGTCAATATTCGAGAATACGTACCATGAAAGGACGGGCATTGCGGGACTGAACTACATTGCTCTTGGCATAGGGCTCTCGCTTTGCTCACAGGCCAATGCTAGATATATGGATCGTATTTACGTGTATCTTAAGGAGACGAAGGGTGGTGGTGTCGGAGAACCTGAATTTCGGTTGCGTGAGTCCAGCTGTCCTTGCTGTTCTGTGTATGCCACAGGATCCTAATTTTTTATTCCTGCATAGCTTCCATGGTACCTGGAACGATCATGTTCCCCATCGGCCTTCTATTGTCCGGATGGGCAGCTCAGAAGCATTTGTCGTGGGTTGCTACCGATGTTGTGAGTATTGCGCTAAGCAACCCTCCCCGTTTTTTGAGCTGACCCGCGATAAATAGGGAATAGCATTAATAGGAGGTGGAATGATTCTCGCCTTTCAAGCCATACAGACTTACGTAGTGGACGCATTCACGCTGCATGCTGCTTCTGGTGCGCTTTCCGCCAGATCTCATGTCCTTCTAAATGTGATCAACTTGCTTTTTTCTTCAGCACTCGCGGCAGTAGCCTTTCTACGTTCCCTTGCAGGCTTCGGCTTCCCGCTCTTCGCGCCTGCTATGTACAAATCACTCGGGTATGGCAAGGGAAATACTATACTAGCTGTGGTGGCGGTCGTGTTGGGATGTCCCGCGTAAGCATTCGTGTGTAAGCAGGATAATTATTAGAGAGGTGCTGATATCGGTTGTTGTGTAGGCCATGGTTGTTTTGGCGATATGGGAAGAGTATTCGTCTGGCGAGTCGGTATGCACGCAAGACAAATTGAATGTAATGGAGCGAATGACACGCTCAATAAATGAAGGTATGTCTTGCCTCCTGTATACTGCCTTGTGGGTGGCTTATCTGTGGGCAGATCATAAATTTCGCTGGCGAACGATATGACAACGCATAATTGACGAATGCTCATACCAACACTCGATAAACTTGCGATAAAAGGAACGGATGGATGGATGGACAATGTCACTATATAATTTCACCGATATGCATAGCAAGATTAGCATACTTAGATGATAGAACAATGGCTTATACAAGTGTACTTACTACATAGATAAACGAGACTTGGATACAGTAACCAAAAAAAGTACACGCCCGTGATTCGCATTCTGTAGGACAATGCAGTGATCTAGGCTACAACTAGAACATTCTATTTTACATCTATAATAGCGGACAATACCATACGAATTGTATTTGTTGCCTTTCGTCCTACGTTTTTGGGATGATGTAGGTCCGGAAGACGCCACAAGGGAACTGCATATATACCTGAGATTTTTGAGATAGTATCCTCATTGCGAGACGTCTTTCCTTCCTTCTCCTAACTCTTCGCGACACCTCAAGGCCGTCTCGTCCAATGGAAGGAATGGAAATTCAAGTTAGTGTCCGAAGAACTTCGGAACTCGGCAAAGGATCTTTTGCATCGTGAAAGCCATCTCCCGTCCCATAGGAAAATATGCGCTTTTGCAAGAGAGACTAGCATTGTAGAACTCTATCTTTTCATCCTGGCATCGCAAAGGGTCATCAGTGTTGCATCAGTGTTTAAGCAGGGTGAAATGCCATGTTGCACCGACACAGAGCTTGCCAAAATATGCTTGCCAGATGGCCCTCGCCGCTAAGACATGCGCTAATTTATTGGCACGTTCAAGTGCTTGACACAATCAAGCTGGAGCCAACATAGGACAATGGTCAGTAGCCATCGGAGCGACAAAGACCCAATCACTTGACCAGTCAATTGGATCGATGACGTTGGATCACCAGTGAAGGAGTCGATTGGTGTAAAAGCATATGCAACGACAAACCAGGCAATGGAAGTTACCGCAGAGAGCGACCACGTCTGCGTAAAAAATTCATGCATGAAGCAGCTCAACCCAGGGCTGCGACATTTAAACCTGTATATCCAAAACTGGACTCAAGAGTTGCACCAAGGAAGTTGATAACGCCCCGACGACATCAGGCAAAGAGGGTATGAACATCCCATTGATGCGCTCGAAAACATGTTCCAGCCACTCTCCAATCTTTAACATAGCGGAAGAAATTCTTGTTTATGTTTCTACTGAGCCACACGTTACGGAGGAAGCATCTGCAAGTAAGCCTTGAAAACCAGTGGCGACATCGAATACAGGATGAGACACATACCCTGCTGCCCAAAACACAAAAACAAAACCTCGTCACACCCAGGTGATTCGTCGAGAATGGAATAACTAACCCCATGTTGACATATAATGCAAATCTTCGGCAGCTACCAGCAATTCAGCATTCATTTCGAACCAAAAAACTGACTGACATCATTGCAACTTTCTCGACAATCTCATGGCCAGACATGACCATGTGGCGGCAAGATTTCAATTTGCCCAGGCTGAACAAAAAATTTTCGTCCGCTGGGAGGAGGGTATATCCCGGCATGGTCGTAAATATACAATGTTAGGGTGTCATCAAATGATAGACTAAGATGGTAGTGGCGACAAAAGAGGCCATGGAGTGAGACAATCTCGAGTGGAGACTACGTTTCGTTTACACATAGTATCTCCATTTCGTTTGTGATCACCTGTTTATGGGATGCAGCAACGACCGTTGAGATCGTGTAAGGACAGGTGTTATCAAGAAATGTTTCAAATTGTTTTACTGGAAAGCAACACTAATCAACATAACTGGTAACCAAAGCTTAACCAGACTTACATATTCTCGGATTACCAACCTTGCCACTGGTTTGAGTATCACAGGAGCTCACGAAAACTGCAAGCGTCTCGTACGATCCTCTGGCCCATGTTCCATTGTTCGACAGCTAGTGGAGACATAACCGACATTCACGGAAGTTTCGTTTTTGCGGGATGCATGTCCGAGGCCAGTTGTCGATTGGCTGGAATGTGATGATGTTGAGGGCTGAAAGGTTGGTTAGAAGAAGGCTGGCAGGTCGGGAGAATACGTGAAATACTTTCCGCAAGAAATTCCATCACAATCTAAAATACAGTTGATGATTAAGAAATTGCATACTCCAGTGACTCGTGCGCCACTGCCCCCATTTAAGAATACCTGAACACGTGATGTCACAAATCCTGATTCCTGACAAGTGAATGATCTGCCAGGCCGCTGATGACACAGTTACCTACTATACTAGCCCACCAACCTCCTCATCAATCTCATCAACGAACCGTATCGCTTAGTATACTTAGAACTTCTTTATGGACTCGGAAGTCACAGAGAGTACACCATCGAACACAAGGAAGCCAACGCCGATCATATCTCATAATGCACCATCGACAAAAATTCGTACGACGCCTGGACATGCCACATCTCCTATCAATTCCATCCCTCCTGAAATCATCTCTGAAATATTCATTCTTTGCGTTGATTCTTACCCCCACATGATCCCCAAGCGACATCCATCACCCACCAGCTCTGCACCCTGGAATCTGCTCCTAGTGTGTTCAAAGTGGAGGCAGCTGGCACTCGTAACGTCCGCTCTTTGGAACGACTTTATATCTACTGCCATGGAAATCGTGGTTCTTCGTTGCAGGCTGTGAAATTAGTGCTGTCGCGGACGGGTAGATCCTTGATTTCTCTCCAGATCCAGGCCACCCTTTGTACAAACCAAACGGCATTCTGTGAACAGATCGGACACCTTATGGAGCCTTATGCTAATCGATTCAAGCGTCTAGTTCTGAACCCCGCTGAGGGGTTTCGACGTTTTTGGGACATTCCTCGCGGCATAACAAATACTCTGAAATCCATACATCTGAGGTTCACAGATAAGATACTGAATAACTCGTCGGACGCCTACCATCCCTCCTTATACCCACTGGCTGCTTTCGATAATGCTCACAACTTATGTGATGTCTCGATAAGCACAAATTCTGCTACATTTCATCCACAATATTTCCGCCTTCCTTGGAAACAGCTCACTCAGTTGAGCATAACCAGCACCCTTATTCCTTTCATCGAGGGCCATGAAGCATTGTCCCAGTGCCTCAATCTCGTGACAGCCAAATTGTCAATCCCTTCAGATGAGAGGTGTCTCCATCCATCTCCGATCACGCTCCTTCCCCACCTCTCATCACTGGAAATCTGGGAAGCTATGGAAAGAGCGCCAGCATGCTTTGGCCGGTTTCTTAAACCCTTTGTTCTCCCATCCCTGAAACAATTCAAAATGAACACATTCAATCCCCATTCCCAAAATACATGGTCACAGTCTGACCTTCTCTCGTTAATGAAACGCTCATCCTGTTTTCTAGAACGCTTTCAGGTTATCTGGATAACACCACAGCTACTGCACGCATTTCTACAGGCAGTGCCATCGCTGGTAGAGCTGGCATTATCTTGGGTCCAACCAGAGCCATTGGCGATGTTCCACTGGCAGATGATCTTGGAAGAAATTGGGAATGGCTTGCTAGTTCCCAATCTCCGAATTCTAAAATGCAATATGAATATTCTAGATGATGTCTTGAAAGCGGTGGAGGCACGAACGAATCAGATCGACTGTCGTTTCCCGTGCACCATAATAAATTCAGTCATCATTCAACTTGGATGCAACCCCGCGGATCTAGATATATCAATCCAACGTTCTGTCCATGAACTTCGAGTGCGGGGGATTGGTATTGTGTTTCAATACCTAGGCAAAGATGTTGATGTATAATTCGGAGCCATGGTCTGGTGCTCGGAATACTGAAGGATGGTTTCTCCAAGTTACAAACATGACCAGGCTTTATATCGTTAGATCCAATGTGTGTCGCACACAGACGATGTTACTATCCGAACACCCCTCACGTTCACTTTTTCCTTTTCTCTCTACCTTTCCATCAGAACTTATCGACCACATCCTCCCGCCTTTTCCTTATGTTTTGTAGCAAATGCTGTCTTGCATCGTGCCCTGAATCTATCTAGCTCTATGTAGCTCATTCTTCAAGTAAGATACATGTTCGGGACTAAGCTGCGGTGTCTTCAATGTATTCCCCTCGGCCTTTCAGAGGAGGCTGTACACACGCCGTACATAGAGCATCTGGGCGTATGGGTCCGAGGTATCTTATGCTGAGCCGCCATCGTACTTGAGGCGACCTGATCCCTGCCTTCGACTCGGAAGTGCGATGAGTACGTGTTGCAGTGTGTTAATGGAAGTCCTTCTCTGACTGCTACCCAACACCTCCGAGATCGTTCTGTCTGATGGGAGATATTCAGGTTGTTCGTTTGATGCCGTGTATTCTTTCGAAGGCAACCAGAGATATGCCAACGATACCACCCGTCCATCCAGGGATGTCCGACTGCCAGCACGTTGGAGCGATCTTAGCATTTGAGTATTTGACCTAGGATTCGGAGACTAACGGGGCCGCACTGCTGGCACACCGAATAAGGCTTTTCAATTTTAACCCAAGCTACCGTGCCCCGAGATTGGCAATGTCGAACTGTCAGAGGCGCTTCGCCATTCTCCCAGAGGGTATCTATCTTGTACCTTAACGTGTTAGGACGGCGTCCGTACCCGCAGGGCTTCATTTGCATGAGAGGGTATAACATTAATATTGGTCCCTTTCTACGAGTCTAGATAAGAAATGGAAGCGAATGCCGAGAGTCCAAGTTTGGTCCAAGTTCCGCCACTAATTCGAGCCATGTCACGCGATCGTTCTCATCCTTGTTCACCATCTTCGACCTAGTGGCGTTTCTGAATGCAACCCATGACCTCTCTTTCAGGTCGACATTGGTGGGCGATGAAGCCACAATCTCTCACAATTTCATAAAGGGTTAGTTTTCTGTTGAATTTACTACAGCTTATCAACGTAATGGAATAAGGATGATGACAAAAAGTGATCTTGCCGCCTTGTGATTCCGCTTAAGAAGACAACTAGTCTATCCGATGTTGAAACGTACGTCCTGCCAGTGTATGTAAACCTGTTTTAGACTCTAATCCCATTCATAGATAACGCCCCATTCCTTCCATGCTTCTCATCCAACAGTTTCTGGCCGTCATTGGCTTCATTTCTGCCTATGTGTCTTTCGATGGCAATTACAAGGAAACAATTCGGGGTGTAGCAACCTGCACTCGACTCAGATTTACGCTTGGGACAAGCATCGTCGCATCTTCTGGTGCAAGATACGCATCTGTCGTCTCTGGCGCATGGAATCTCTTTAATACCCAACACTCACCGGCATGTATCATTTTCCCTCGTACGGCGTCACACGTACAAGCTACAATGGAAGTAATTTATAAACACAAAATTCGATACGCCGTGCAAGCTGGGGGACATAGTGCGATGAAGGGGTGGAACAAGCAAGTGTCTTTTTTCTTTTCTGTTCAATGTCAACGTCAACTTAACGTGGCTATTCACGTTAGCGTACACAAGGGAATCCTCATCTCGTTCTCCAACATGAAGAACGTCACATACAACTCTGACATGGACACTATCACACTTCAACCTGGTGTACTCTGGGAAGACGCCATCGCTGCCGTAGAACCACATGGCGTTGCTCCCTTGGGCGGACGGGTAGGGTCAGCGACAATAGGCTTACTCTCCGTCTAGATACTGACTCTTATCCTTCTTCTCCAGTCATGTCGGGACGGGCTTACTGCTCGGCGGCGGCCTCAATTATCTCTCCCCGCAATACGGATTTTCTGCCGACCTATTCAAAGAACTCGACGTAGTCCTAGTAACCGGCGAACTAGTAACAGCAAGTGCGACAAACGAGTACGCAGACTTGTTCCGTGCGCTCAAGGGCGGTGCGAATCGTTTTGGGATTGTTACGAGGTATGAGGTGCATGCGGTGCATACGGGAACGAAGAGCGATGAAAGGTGGTTTGGGGGGATGATTTTCGTAAGTGTTTGGTTAGTTGTAGGTGATGTCGTGAGTGGTGCTGATGATCGGTTCTTGTTTGGTAGTATCCAGATTCGTCTGCAGAAGCGCTTGTCAAGGCAACTGCACAGTATGTCAAGACCGTCAAGGATCCCAAAGCTGGTAAGTCACATCTCCCAACCGGTTGTCCTAAGCTCGCTGTCTTATCCATTTCTTTCCAGCCCTCCTCGTCGGCCTCGCCTATGTCAACTACGACGCCGCACCCTTCGCATCCCACTTTGCCGTTTTATTCTACCAAGGCTCCTCCCTCCCCTCATCAATCTTCTCTCAGTTCCTGTCCCTCCCTTCCACCACCCGCGCCCTCGGCCCGCGCTCCTACCAAAACATGTCGGCAACCCTCGGGACAGGCGATCTCCCAGGATTGGGGCAACTTTTCGGCTCGTCTGCTCTAAGTGGGCCGACGGAACAATACATTGATACGTTTAGGCGGTACAGGAATTTCAGTATGAATTCGATGCTTGGAGGGGAGGTACTGGCGAATGTATTGGCGTTTACGCCTGTGCTGGATAGTCAGATTGAGGCTGGGAGGAGGAAGGGTGGGAATGTCATTTTTGGAGATGGAGGGTTGGGGAGCTTTGTTTCGGTGCAGTTGCAGACGCAGTTGGCGGCTGGGGTGACGGAGATGCCGGGTGAGGTGGAAAGAGCCCGTGAAGTGTTTTTCGACCAGTCAGTTTTCGTTTTTGTCTTGGTTCTTGTAAGCGAGGTTGTACTGACGTTTTTGGTGAAGGGTTACGAGATCTCCGGGTCTACCGCTGTATGTTAACGAGTGTGATAGGGGCCAGAATGTATTTGAGACGTATGGGGGGTATGAGGAGTTGAAGAGGACGTATATGAAGTATGATCCTACTAGGTGAGGTCTACTCTTGTTCTATGTCTTTCATTCTTTTATTCATCAGTAGTAATTGGTTGGGATGTTCAGGTTTAATGTAGAATATACGGATGGTCCAATTGGGCTGTAATCGTCGACCTTAAGATGGATGGTAGAGGATAGACGTGAGGCGGTTTTGGAACTGCAACTTACCTGGTTGTTATAATCGTGATGACGTTGTTGTATCGGTTACAGCTCCTTGTGTGCTGGATTTGGGGGAAGTAGAATTGACCTGTCTTTCAGTCACAAGTTTGTTTTTTTAAATTTGTGTATCAACGATGTACTTTTGTTGGAGTATTCAGAAATGCTGCAATATAATTTTGCCAGGTTGCCTCGTGGTCCGTGGAGATTTGGACGTGTTGATTTAGGCGCGTTGTTGACGCGTTGTTGACGTGGTGTTGACATTCTAAGTATCTTCAACCTCAGCGGCCTACTGTACGAGTACCGACTCGGAGGAAGTGCCACGCTTACCGCCTCTTCTTGGCGGCCCTCCTCGAGTTATAACAGTCCTTCTCTCACCCGACAACTCACCATTCACGGACCAACATGGCGAGATTTAGCATGGGGCCCTTAGCCGATTACAACACCTCACGACACTTACCTAGTCGGACCCGATGGGGGTAACAAGGCATAGGAGAGTTGGACAAAACCACGAGCTGCCAGGAGGAATAACAAGAACGACACTGGTACGTGCTCCCACTCGCATTGGAGGTCTATCGACTAACAAGCTATTTCTATCTAGGACTCGATCATGCCGTCTCGTACGCGTCTAATGAGACGTCTGCGGAGAGAAATCGCCCCTTCCGCTTAGTATTCACGATCTTCACCATGTGCGTATCGCCAATATTCCTGTTCAATATAAATCCTAATTCAAGTAATATGACACAGAGAGTATCGCGCAGCATCTGCGGGTTATTTCAGTTCTATAGGGGTCCTTATATTGTTAGAGTTGTTGAGGCTGTCGTGCGAGCACATGATTACTTGCACTAGGGGGCCACTGCTTCGCATGTCATAACTGAGTTCTCACAGGGCCTTTTTTTTGTTCCTCATACAATGTATTTACCCCATTTAGTGGTATGAATTGTGGATCATCTGTGTCCATCGCACAAATCCCAATTATCCAACAACATGACAGTGCCTAGTCTCGGTTCCAGAAGTTAGGGAGAGATCCGGCGGAGTCTGAGGTCGGAGGCGAAAAAAAGTGAACAAAACATTTGCAGCCGGCTCTCCCTAAGATAGACCTCATTCATACTCGACAGCATCATGTGATGTTACTTTCGCTGTGACCCATCACGTGAAACTATGCTGAAGCATTGTTGAGGGAAGGAAACACTGGTTAGAATAAGTGATGGCATAATTATAGTAAGTAGTAGGAGCAATCTATGCATTAGGTTTGTCTAAACCAGCCAGAAGGGATGAAGGAATGACCCAATGTCCTCTGCATTTCTGCATCATATCAGCCAAATGTGTCAAATCAGCAGAATGCCCTGATGTGGGCAGAAAAGACACCTGTAGTTCGGGGCTCCATACTCTCTTGGCTTCGTGTGAATGACATGTCGGGATCTGTTTGAGTGTGTTTAGTGATAATTTTGCTCTGGGATGAGTGCATGCTTACATTTTCTTTCTCCACCTCTGCAATTTTTCTCTTTTTTCTATGCACCTGAGGAGCCCTTGGCACCATCATCATCATCATATTCCCCAAGGGCTTTAATTTCTTGAGCTTATACCCTGCTGCAACCAATCGGAAGGACATGTCATGAGCTTGGATTCTTGTGTGCTAGCTTATTTTTAGACCAGATTGGACAAATCATATACTCCTTGTGCAAATCATACAAATTCAAAAAAAGAAAATGAGCGTATTGTAGTAAAACCCATTCTCCACAACTTGCTCATCCCAGAATCGACCCAAGTATGCATGAAAAAATGTAGTATACAGAATTGTGCTTTTGTCACGAAATGTAACGTTTAAACCACGTGATGCTGTCGAGTATGAGTGAGGTCTATCTTAACATCTGGTGCATTCTGGTAGTGAGGGGTGGGCTCAGGTCATGTCGTCATGGAAGTAACTCAATGTAACAATATCTGATATGGAAATGAGTGACGATGTAATATAATCGTGTTTGACGTAAATGATAGATGCCTGCAAATTCTTCTTTTACAACTCTGACAACGAGGTTGATGACTTGTTGGAACACGTAGACAATGAACCTGATGACTGTGCAAAAGACTTATCCAATGATGAGGAAGAAGTTGGAGAACTGGTACCCCTGCAGCATACCTTCAACATGAAGCAGAGACTGGCTGATGAAGATATCGTGTTGAAAGTCAAGAACATGCTTTCCTTCATGAAACAGCAGAAAATCAATCTCCCGATCTTTCTCGAAGCTTTGAGCTGGGGTAATCCTGGCTGTCATTCTGATCCCGAGGTCCAGTATGCAAGGACAAGTCTTATGGTCAGTGTAGAGCTTCCGCAGATTTTACGGCGCTGGTACAACCCCCCAAGAAGTCCCAATCAGAAGAAGGGTAAAAGGCCAGCTGGTGCACGACGCACCCTCCAAGAGTTTGCGATAGAGTGTGTCAGTGAGCTTATAGATAAGGAAATGAAATGCTCAGCACCGTTATTTCTATCACCACCCAAAGATCTGTCTGAAGAGCACCTGACAAAGTTGGACTTCGAGAAGCTCAAAACCAAAATCATCTGAGATGCACCTGTACTCTGGCAGCTCCTTCGACGCACTGCATATAGCGAGAAGCAAGAGCTGCGGAACAAACATAAGGACCCGGACATGGTACGAACAGTTTTTTTTTTGACCATTAGTTAAAACTTACAAATTCTTACCTAAGTCATTCTAAACATGGTATCACAAGTGCAGTACACCCGTTCTCATCGACGCGGTCAATTACCAAAACTTTGGGCAATATATCTTAAAGCATGTGGTCTCTCAGCACGGGCATTTGATGCTATACATGCGCTAGGCATCACCATGAGCCACAAGTGGGCTGCAGATGCTTATGGTACACTTTCCAACCTCAAGATGAAAGAGGTCCAAGCGGCAGTTCAAAAGAAGCCATGGACTATATCGCATGACAACGTCAACTTACCACTTCGAGTATTTTCTCAACGGCTCCACAACCAAAGTCATTTTGTCAGTGGATGTGCAGCAACAGTATGGGTTTTTCCTGACAAAGCCACTTTGCCTCTTGACACCAACCAACTCTTACAAAAGCAGTGAGCTATGATGGTACTCTCAAGGTGAAAGCAGAGTTATTCCGCCAGCTTCACCTTCACACAGAGGAAGAGGAGATTCGAACTGGTTTGGAACATGTTATTGCTTGGATGGGGGATCAGCTGACTGTTGAATGGTTATGAGGACTCTGGAAGTATCGCCATGAAGATTTTAATTCATTTGACCACATGGACTACATGATTCCTGTTTTCGGATGGTTTCATCTTGTAATGGCATTCACAAACTCCCTGCACAAGCAATATCTTGAAACATCTGCAGGCATCGGTGGGATGTGGCAGGCCTTTGATGTTCTGAAACGCAAAGGCCTTGTATTACAATCTACAAAGGGCCTGTTCTGCCATCATCTTGACGAAGCGATCCATCACATTAGTGAAGCACATTTTCGATCAAGTTGGCTCGTAGTTGGAGGTGTAAAATCAATGGCCGAGCTGAAGAAGAAGTCACCACAACAGCTCTGCAGTCTTGCTACAAAGCTTATACGTGAGCACGGATGCCGGGAAGCACTGGTGCAGATGGACAACCTTCCTATTGAGAAACAAGATCAAGTCAAATGACAGTGGACAATGTGGAATATGGATGTGCTTCCCTATCTTGAATTGCGGGCTGCGATCAAGCATGGAGATGTTGGCCGCATGGAAGACTTACTCCCCATTCTCCTCTTTTGTTTTGCAGGAGGTGGCAACCCCAAGTACACCATTGAGATTCTTGAATTGCTGCAAGGGCTCTGTCGGGAATGGCCTGATGATGTTTGGTTAGTTTTTTTAATTTTATCTGGGTCCTGAATTACTGCTTACCGTCAAATCACCATTGATAAAAGTAAATATATTCATGAATGGTGTTGGGTGATGAATCAAGCTGGAAAAGACAACTCATGGCTTGCATTTGACCTAGGACAGGAAGAAAACATTGCTGACATCAAAGTCAACTATCATTCCATGGGCCCAGGTGTGAAGATGGCATATATGCACAAGATTTCACCAGCAATTCCAACATTACGAGCTGTACAATGGCATGTTGAAAAACAATTTAAAACAGTTTCTCGAGGTGCCTGACATGGGGCACCTGATAAGGAAAGGGATGTACGGACTCTTGCAACACAATACACTGACTCTGAATTACATCTTCAAATTGCTGGTCAAAAGATTAAGGTAAGCACAGATAAGTCAAATGATTTTATATCAGTTGGTGCAGATAATCTAGAGTGGCTTGGAACAATAAATGAGTGGTTCAGTCGTCGATCACACCCTCGTTCCACAGCAGAGGATTGGAGTTCAGAGCAGGAATTAGAATCATTATTGACATAAAATTAAAACTATACAACCAGCTATGTATGATAAATTGGATTCAAGTTCTCGGGCATAGGTCTGGCCCAGGAGAGGGACACTGTATCCAGTTCTGCAGAAGCACTTGGGTGAGGTGTTGTAGGGCATAAGAATGAAGGTGGGTAACAGCCAGCATAGAAGTGTGCAGGGGTTAGCCCCATGACTGGTATTGGATTCGTAGGCACCAGGTAAGCATAACAAAGTGGTGTTGAAGAAAAGTGTGGTGAAGTTGCATAAGACTGGGGAGGAGTGAAAGGAACGGAGTGATTGGTTGTTGAACTAGGCATATACACTGGTGGGAGATAGTGCGGCTGAAAATGAGCAGATATTTGTGGAGTCTGAGGTTGTGGTGAGAAAAGGTGTGGAGGAATGTTCTTGAGACCTGGATGAGCTGTTGATGAAGCAATAGTAGAGATGGATGGAGGTGAGTTGAGGTAGAATGTTGATTCTATTAACGTGCCCGTGATCAGAGTCTTGGGTGCCTTCTTTGCTCATGACGGCCGTGGCTTCTTTGGTTGTGTGGCACATTCTGCTCGTTTCCAGGCGCTTTCAGCTTTTGCAGCTTCACGTTTTGCAGCTTGCTTGGTGGCTTTTCGCTCGACTGTCTCCTGCTTTTTTCTCTCTGCCTTTCTGAGTTTCTCTGCCTCCTGTGCTCGATAGAATTCATTGTCATACACTTTCAAAATTCCCAAAAGCTCCTGTCCGTGTTTTCATGCATGGGTTGGGCTCCATCCAGCATCAATCAGGTCTTCTGTCAAACTGAAACAAGCTTTTGTAGCAAACGAGGTGATCAAGACATCAGACAAGAAGGAGTGATGACCCCATGGCCGCCTACGGTACTGATCCAACCACATTTGTATGCGCCACTTCTCCAGCAACTCCCAAGCACCTTTAAGATGGCCATCTCAACGATTTGCAACTCGGGCCCCTTCAGCCATTTGCCGCTTACCATCCTCATCTGCCTCTTGCCGAGGTGAGTCTTCAGTATCTGTAGTGAGTCGGGGGTAGTTCAAGTTAGATCACACAAGACAATGACACGACTAACGTATGGATTGAATTATGAGTGTGATCTGGTTAAAACTAAGGTACAAATTAGGAAGGAGCTGGTTTATATAGAAACCAGCTGCCTTGAAATATAACAGATACAAACTTGATCCCCCCAGGTTCAGTGGGGATCACTACATTCTCCCCCTTTAGCTTCACGCATGGGTGAAGGTAAGAAGAAAGAAAGAAAAAAAAAAAATAGAGACAACCTTGTAGTTGGGTTGTCAGGGAGTGGTTATCGTCAGGGTGTGACGAGGACAAACATTTTTGTTTAATGAAAACAAGACAACCTTAAATGGTGGTTTGTCAGTGGTTGGGTGTCGTTGAGGTTCAACGATGAAATGTGGATTCTCGGGAGATTCTCGAGAGTGATACAAGTTAATATGATTCATCTGAATCATAAGGATTGTAACAATAATTCTCATCAGAGGTGTAGTCCTCTGGTTCAGAGTCCACATCATCCTCATCATAAGAATGATCATCAGAGTAATTCTCTGATTCTGACTCTGACATCTCATCATTCTCATCAGAAGAATGATCCTCCTCATCAGAGTAATCCTCTGAATCTGAGTCTGACACATCATCATTCTCCTCTGAAGAATGATCCTCAGTGTCACTTACATCACTATCCTCTCGGACATGATTGTTATCAGATATATCTGACTCTCTGTCAGATTCTTCATAAGCCTGCCAATGCTCCTCTGTGGAGGAGCAGTTCTCAGGATCAGAGCATTCCCAAGTGCGGACTTCATAAGTCCAGTCAGCTTCATCAACGAGGTGTGCCTCATTGTTGGAGGTACCAACCAGTTGTTCTTGGGCTGGGTAATGCATGTATTCTCTTATACATGCCATGTGTACAGTCTCACCATCTGGTAAGACTTCTAATTCATCTGTATCAGATGAATAGTTGGGACATTTCCAACTATGTGTAGCATTACGCGTTGTTGAACACATTTGGATGCGTGACGCATGACTTTTGTCATGCGTTTCAAGTTGACGCGCAACCTCTTGTGCAAATGGTGCAGGTAGACATCTCTCATCGTCTACCTGGCTGCATTGGGGGGTAGTCTCCCCAAGGCTCTCTTCCGCTCTCCTTAGTCTCCTGCCTATATCAGGAGCTCTGGGAGTTGTACAAGGTAAGTACAACTCTTTACCTCTGTGTAGAGGTACTGACAACAAAGTTTTCGGCTTTGTTTTAGTTTCAACGTCCGAACGCGGACGTCTTTCGCGTACTGCGTCGTTATGGCGCAGTCTTGACACTTCAAGATCGTGGTGCCACACTCTTCTGTGAAGTCACGCCTGGGAGTTGCATACGGCCATTTTGGGGCCGTAGGCGGGTTTGCCCTGCACTTTTGAGTGTGTGGGGTCTTTGTTAACAGGTATACGCACTTCAGATTGCATAGACTTTCAGTTAATAGGTAAGCAGTTCAGATGAGCTGCAGAATATGATACTGACGAAGTTTTTGACTTCTGTTCAGTATAAACAATCGTGTTTGAACATATTCGGATAACTGCACCGCTTGGGTGCAGTCTTGCCCCTTTGGATAGATGGGGACGCGCCCGTTCGATGGATCGCGAGGGTGCAGTCGCTTGGTGGCTGCAAGGAGGTTCGTTAGGTGCTGTTGAGCACGTTGGGTGTCGGGCGACAGGTGCGTTCATCACCTGTCGGTTTCGGGACAGTGCCACTGGCGCTGTCCATCATCTACTAACATTTTTGTTGACAGAACAATGCGCTGTGTTGTTTATTGACATTAGAACGTCCGCGTTTGAACGTTCTCGGTCAACTGCACCGCCTGTGCGCAGTCTCGCCCTTTCCGATCGATACGATTGCTCGCCTTCGAAGGAATTTGGTTGGACAGATGGTGCGGCCGCTTGGGGGCCGCGAGGTGGTTTCGTACACGTTGTTGAACGTGTAGGGGTTCGGTAACCCGGTGAGTAATTCATTTGAATTACCTGAGTTCTTACTAACGAAGGTTTTGCCTCTGTTTCAGCATTAACGTTCATTTTCAAACGTCCTCGGATAACCATGCTGCAGGAACACGTTTTCGACGTTGTTCTCCATCGACAGGTTTGCTTGCCTTCAAGAGGCAGGGTAGATGGCATGGCCACCTTGGGGCCGTGAACTGGATTCGTACACGCCTTTGAGTGTGTAGAGGGTTGGTAGTAAGGTGAGTAGCTCATTTGAGCTACCGGGGTTGTTATTGACGAAGGTGTTGCCTTCTTGTCAGTATTAACGTCCGTTTTCGAACATCTTCGGATAGCTGCACCAGTTGGGTGCAGCTCTGACCCTTGGGAACGATGGGAACGTGGCCGTTTGATGGACCGTGATGATGCAGCCGCTTGGGGGCTGCAGGGAGTTTCATAACGAGCTTTTGAGCTCGTTGGGTATTGGGAAACAGGTGAGTAAGTCACCTGTGTTGCAGAGGACAGTGCGGGGAGCACTGTCGGTTGCTTACCAATGTTTTCTCTTACAGAACGATGCTTTTCATCGTTCGTTGAACTCTTAGCGCCTTCAGGATGATGGCGCATCGACTCCTCACTGAAACGGGGAGTGGCAGGGAAGACGGCCATTTGGGGGTTGTAGGAGAAATTGTCACGCACTTTTGAGTGCGGGGTTCGCCTGGAACAAGGTATGTAGTTCCATTGAACTACAATGGGAGGTGCCACAAGCACTGTTCGTTGTGTACTAAAACTTTTTGTTGTAGAGCAATGATTTTCGTTGCTCTGCAGTGTCTGTGGAACCGAACTCGACGGCAACACGTCGAGCGCATATCATTGCTCACGAACAAACATCACAGGACGTTCGTTTCCACAGTAATCCTTGGGGCTTGTCGGATCAGCATAGGGTAGTGCAGGGGGCACTACCCATTGTTCACAGATGGCTTTTCTTCTAGAACAACCTGCATTGTTCTTTATGTCTGGCCAACGGTGACTCGACGCGACTGCGTCGAGTCTGTCATTCCCCTTTTTCTCGCCAAAAACAACCTTTGACGCTCGTCCCTCCATGTTCCTGGTCTCCTCTCTAACGAGCCTTGATGCTCGTTCTTTGTTTTCAGCGGTCTCCTCTCCCCCTTTGTCCTGTTGCATGGGAGAGGTAGTTGAGCTGGCTTTGACAATGTCAACAACATTGTCAGGATCTCGTCTGGTGACGAGAAGTGGTTTCTGTGCATTCTGTTGACACGCAGTCCTGAGGCTCGGGATTCTCTCAACGACTTTGACTCCGCGTCTGTCGTTTGTCTCTGCCTCTCGCCTATGCTCCCTCTCGACGGCCTTGACTTTGCATCGGTCGTTCTTCTGTTCTTGGACTGGACGATCTTGTTGGATCGTCATTCTCTCTCTATCTTGTGCATGCCAGGACCCGACTCTGTCCTGGCATCTGACAAGCTCCAGATGCTGTTGCTGGGGTCCATGCCCAGCAGGGTCACTGTATGCGTGTCTTTTGATGCGTGGCAGGGAACTGCTGGCTATAGCACCAGTTCACCTTTCAAACTGCTTAGTCAAGCAGTTAGCGAGGGCTCTCACTTCTTGAAGAAGTCGCAGAGGATCGTAAATGATCGTGCTTCTGCAGCGATCAACTAACTCAAGCGTTGCCTGGGTGAAATGATGGGCAGCAAGTTCTTCGTGTGATGTACAGATACGATGTGCATCAGCATCGAAAAAAATTTCCATTTTTTCACAGTCTTGCACAATGCAAGGCTGTGATGTGGCACAATGCTTCAATGCATCATGCTGCTGTTTCAGGTTGGTATGGCCTGAAAGAGGGTTGTCTGGTGCCCACGAGGCATCAGCACACTTTGGGAAGTCTCTGGGATGATGCCAGAGGGGAAAATCAGGGTCAATGTTGATGGGCTGATAATGAACGTGTGAACGTTCACCATGAGGCATGATGGGGTTTGAATATGTATACAATTTTTTTAGTGTCAAAAAAAGTGTAGTGAGTCGGGGGTAGTTCAAGTTAGATCACACAAGACAATGACACGACTAATGTATGGATTGAATTATGAGTGTGATCTGGTTAAAACTAAGGTACAAATTAGGAAGGAGCTGGTTTTATAGAAACCAGCTGCCTCGAAATATAATAGATACAAACATGATCCCCCCGGGTTGGTGGGGATCACTACACTAAGGGTGATATGAATACATCCATTATATAGTCCATTGCAGTATTGATGTGACCCATATCAAGACCAAT
>QLOJ01006344.1:0-11443 GCA_003313625.1 Tricholoma saponaceum
TCACATCACTGATACTAGTATTGATTTCAAGGCTAGGGCAAATAGTTAGTATAGTATTCGAAATTTAATGAACACGGCCGGACAAACGTACGAATAACTCTCGTAAGGTGGTCGACCTAAATCCGCTTTGAATGCCTCTTCGAAGCGCTTCGCATTATCGTGAAGGAGATAGGCAAGTTGCAGAAGCTGATACTTGCGATACGGGATGGATTTGAATTTGCCAGAGCTGAAGCCTTTGCGTAAGGCGTTATAATCCTTTGGAAGAATCAATAATAAGAAACGCTGGCGAGTGTAAATGCTACTTCTTGGATTTGTTCCAAAGGCGTGTATACCAGGGTGGCCATATTTAAAACGAAAATTTAGAAGATAAACGAACGGAAGTAGCAGCCTTTTCGACCACAATTTAAGCAGGTAAATGGAAATAAGAGGGAGGTAACGTAACTCGGATCATCCTCCGAGCCTGCAGTTACCCAGAACCTGCAGGAGTACAGTACTACAGAAAGCGTCAAAGTTTAATCAGCTTGTCAAATTCATCCGTTAGTAATCGCCTGGACTCGGAGGCGCATGGTCGAAGTGGAGCCGAACAGACAAAGAATAAACCCTAATAAACCCTAAATTAGGGCAGAATACCCAACCATCGGCTACTAATCGGAGACTCAAATGTAACAGATAATCTTTTTGATATGCGGGCGAAAAGCGAAGCGAAAGCGCTGAACTTTGAGCTACCCTAATGCCAATGTTATGGCAAGCAGAGGGTACTCTCACTCAACTCGATCATACTCTCGTTCTTTGTACGTTACTGGGGCAACCTCCAACGACAATCATCTAAATATTTTTTTAGATAATGAAGAGTCATTGTCTTCACTCGTGTTGGCATTTTTTACTACCCTCAGTCCCATCCTTTTGATGGTACGTACGCTAACGTGACGCAGTCTCCAACCTCGATGAATACTTTTTGCAGGCATATTATGCTGGAGTGGTCGTCACCTCTCGCGAGTTAACCATTCTCCTCATGTGGGCTGGCCAATGGGCTGGCGAAGGTCTTAACGTGGTCATAAAAAGAATCGTAAAGCAGGATCGACCCATCGGTGTGGTACTTATTTCTGCACTAGTTTGCCGCTTATATGAATATTCAGCGGGCCATGGACCTGGTTACGGTTTTCCATCTTCGCATAGCCAATTTATGGCGTATTTCTCAACCTTCTTGATATGTCATCTCTACTTTCAGCATAGACCCCCCTCCACCGGCTCTGTGATTCTAGATCGCCTATGGAGACTGTGTGCATACCTTGGACTTTTCGCGTGGACAGGGACAGTTGCGTTCTCAAGGTATGGCTCCGCTGTTATTTTATGCTTCAAGCCATGATTTCGATCCCGCAGGTATTACCTACGATACCATGATGCCAATCAAATTTTGTGGGGCCTTTATATTGGGGCCATCTACGGGGCTGCCTTTTATATGCTTGCCGAGTTCATACCGAGGCGTCGGCCGTCATCTATTTTGGGTAGACTGAGAACGTTTCTAATCACCAACCCCTTCTCGACTTGGATTCGACTACGAGATAGTTGGTCAGTCTGGCCAGATGGGGGCCAGCAAAAGCAATGGGATTGCTGGAAATCTGAATGGGATAAACGACAGTCTGTTTTAAACAAACGATCTTCGTAGCTTGCCCTGTAGCTGATATCTCTGTCACGTATGGAGAGAAGAATGTAGGGACATACTAAGCGATACTAGCTTTGAGTCTAATGTGAGGAGTGTCCTTGGAAAATATTCGTAGAAAGCGTGCGTGTTAGTGAGGACTGTCCCCAGCCAGAACTGGAATGGTTTTCCCCATCCTCTGTAGTCTCAGATGTCCTCAACCTTATCCTTCCGACCACTTATTTATGAAACTTGAGATCCCCGCAGTTACTAAACAACTTCCACACCTTCATTGTGGTGTTACTGGTGCAGGATAATATTCTTTTTCTGGGCAAGGATACGGCCTCAAGGCCTCACCTCGATAGGACTCATTGAAGTTATAGGTTGAAAACATGTTTTACGACGACTACCAATGCTTTCAAGAAAGTGGAGTTGGATTTGATAAAACTCTACTGCATAGACTTCAACTTGCAATTGCTTGTCCAATCGAATCCGCTTATATTTCGACCATAGCACGATCCACTGGGCGACGCCACACGCCAGTAAGAATTTCCCACAACACCTTGAGCACTAAGCTAGGTTGAAAGTAATCGATTCCCGGAGCAAGGTGCATTGCAGCGTGCCAAAGGACTGAGCCCGCTTGATTGTCCTGGAGATCAGAAAAGTTGTAAGTTTGACACGGCATACGAAACGTGGAATAGTAGGACACACGTGTTGTGAAAGAGCCAAAACTTTGCGTGTGTACCATCGCAAAAACCAGCCTTCCTTTAACGTTTCGCCTTTGACTGGAACAGTGAATGGGTATGCATAATCTGCGTGTTCCAGGGCCCTTTGAAATGACAGAATATACATATTATGGAAGCGTAAAAACATACCATATGCTTTAGTGCCAAACCTACGTGCTTCATTAGATCGACTAGGATTAACTCTGACCATAAAATTGCTACACACCAAATGTCAGATGTCTTAGCAACTTGACCTTTGAAAAATTGTCGGGAGAATCCAGGAGGTATTCTATACCCATCTCTCATAAGGCCCGCATCTTGCAAGAGAGTGTTCAATACCAGTGCACCGAGAAATGCCTTGCAAATTCCTTGCCTAGATAAGATATCCATCAGAACATGCCCCCACGAGCCAATGATTAACATGTTACCCCCAGATTGGGTTTGTAACCATGACGCTGTCTCCGATTGCAATCCAGTTGTCTGGCGTCTTAGCTTCGTGATATTGGAGGTATACCAGTGGTGCTTTAGCAAGATTCAGCGGATATAATTCAATCGTTGCGAATGAAAAGCACCCACGTAAACGAAGCGCACTACAACTCATTGTATCTTCGACTTCATCTAAACCATCTAAAAGATTGAAGAACCATCCTGGAACGGGTATGTCAGGCTTCAGATTCCTAATAAAATCTTTCGCTCCTTGCAGTGTTTGCGGCGGTAAAATGTCTCCACGCGTTCCTAAATTTATTTCCACTACGAGAAGAAGTCAGGTGAAGCCCCAATGAGTAAGGAAAGGACAATCCTCGTACTTGAGTTCCTTCCTGATCTCTGCACGTGCACGCAGTCTCGAGTACTATCGCCTTCTACTACACAACTGAATAACATTCCTGATTCAGAGAGATGCTGGGAAGGCACGTAACGCTCAAGGAGAGATGGATGAAAAGTGAAGCGCAGAGTCGAATAGTGGGATTTGAGCTCGTATGATACCTTTATAGGCTTGTTGGATTTGGACGATGACTGATCAGCATTATCAACTTCAAAACCGGCACGCCGAAGCCATTTTTGGCCGGCTTGGGCAGGGCCAGTGCAATCTGTAACAAACCACATACTAAGACATGTTTAACTAACAGAACTTCAATGAACTCACCGATAACCAGAGCCGCAGGTAACGTCATATTACCATCCTTAGTCCGAATTGTTACTCCACCCACTCGTTCAGGTTCTTCAACAGTACGTTCGATACCAGTGACCGTACCGACGATTTGCTCCACGTTTGGGTATTGACCCGATCCGAAGAGAAGCCGACGAAGGAGTGATTCGAAACTAGCTCGTGCAAAATAAAGCATTTTCGGTAGATCGCCCCAGTATTCATCAACAGGAACTCTCAACTCATTCCCCTGATAGTTAAATCTCAAATCCGCTGGTAAGATTCTATAAGGCAATCATGAGCACTGTTCATTTGCGAAACTGAAGAAAATCATACAAGATATCAGCTTTCATGCATTCTTCTTCAAGATTTGGGAATAGTGCAGCTAGAAACCTGTAACCAAACTGTTGAAATACTGGATGCAATCAACAGAGACGTGTGCAGCGGTTCTGTAAGGTACACACCATGAAATGACTTGTATTGCATGAGTCTGGAGCGAGCATTCTGTTTCAGTGCATTGACGTCCCATGCTTCAGCTGTCGCTAACCAAGCCTCTGGTTCTACGATAACGACTTTGTCGAAATGAGAGTGACAAACACGAGCCGCAGCCAACCCTGCAACGCTACAGTAGAAACAACTTGAGTTGTGACAGTCACGCGAAATGACAAAAACCAACTTGCCCTCCTCCACAGACAATCGCAGTTCCTTTTATTTTCTCACCCTTGGCGCGGGACCGTTTTAGAAGAGGTAGCTGCGTAACCCCAGTCGTCTCCCTAAGCAACTTTTGCCGAAAAGCACGTCCCAAGCGGGACGCAACGCCATAAGAAAAGTAAAGAACAAGGAGCATATACGGAAGCATCTCGCGAACGAACCAAGCCTCGAAGAAATTAATAGGGAGGTTGATATTTGAAGGTTTCCTGTAGTACGTTATTAATTCACTCATCATTTCGTCCATCTTTTAAGAATAGATAGTGCGAAAAAGATCGCCGTCAATTGCTGGCTGCAATTCCTCGCCCCCTACAGATGTAACGGATGGGTTTATTGTATTTGGTTCAACAATCATATCATTCCTTCAATGATCGCTGTCACATCCGGGGCATACAGACCAGTGTTAAAAGAGCCAAGTCTAAAGGGTAAGCTTTTCAATGATTTTACTCGCGCCAACGCTGTTCATCCGAAGTATATAGCTCCTTGATATATGATCTGACCTTCTACCCTGAGTGACCAAAATCTGGAACTTTCAACCCTGTTGATTCCAACTTGGATTCCCCATTAATAACTTGAACATTCCATAGTTCGGTTCGTGCGCTCCTATGTACAAGCCACAACCGAACCAGTCCGGTCATGCCCTTTAATTTGCCGAGTATAATAGAACTCAGAATAGAGCCACCACGCAAGAAATGGCGGTTGCGTGACCGTAGCTTCATTGTAATATTTTGTACTTGCGAGGCCCCCAATCCTCTCTTCTTTCGATTCAATCAATTTAATTTAAATTTAACTTTTTCAGGGTACTCCACCTATAGTCCAGCCGCCAGACATAGGTTGAGCCATACTGCCAGTTAGATAGCGGAGATGAATCTGGGAAATAGCCAAGAGACTGCGTAACATCGCCATACGGACGATAGGCGGGTTTCTGATAGTAAGAATAGCCATTGCGAGAAAATTAGATTATTTGCAACGTTCAGATTGTCCATGACCAATGGCGTGTTAAGCGGCCCACGCCTCAAGCTCCAAGTAGCATGGAACATCATTTGGACAGATTGAATAGATATGCCGTAAGTCGTCTTCGCTATGGATTCGTTTAGGTAGGAAGCGGTCCGCCAAAAAGTTCCGCGGGCATCTGAAGCAAAGTCGAGAATGGAAGATTGAACTTGAAACCCAAAATGTTCGCACGTTATCGCGATGCAGACTGCTCGACAACGTTGACGGATTCTATTATGAAACACGATAAGCGAGCCTACTCGAATCAAGTCAAGAAATCCATCGGCATGGGCTGTTTCTAGGATTGCGCAGGACCAGCGGTCATAGAAGAATGTCACCCATTCGCAGATTCCACCCCAAAAACCATGCCGTTCCGAGAGTCTTTTTTACGAAGCGAAGACGTTTTCGAAAGCAATGCCTGCATCGTGCACATTGAAAGATAACTTACCATGAGGTGGATGGCCGAATAGTGTCTACATATCGGTCGATCTGATTTGAGATGAAGCGAAGTATTAGTTATCATGAGTAAACCCCAAGAAGCAAACCATTCGAATGAATTGGTACAAAAGACGCTAGAGAAGGATACGACCAATCAGTCGGATCGCGACCGAGCAGCGGGGGAGCTGACATGGCGTAGAGTGTTCCCAAACACATGGCTGTATTTCTCATCCAACCGCGCCGTTCCAGAACGAATAGATAAGGGTAGGATGTAACCCCAAAGATTGCATGACAACTTGAATGCAATCGACTGTGAACATTGGCAAAGACACGTGGATATTTAACTAATTCCTTTTTGGGAAGACTCAAACCGTCATGTTCGGGCCGCCGCTACTCGGTTTTTCATTGGGTACATACCATTTCTCTGACCGGCTCCTCCTTCTAATCAAATTGTCAATTTAATAGCGCCGTTGCCCATGATGATAGGATGGAAAACGGGCCGTTATGACTGTAGCATGATTACCCCAACAATGTTCACGACGCCCTAAAGTGGAGATCAGCCTTTTTTTCGTTTAGACTTAGCCAAGACCTCCTTATCTGCTTTAGCTCGACGTTCCATGAAGCAACGCGTGTAGATTCGTATCAGTCTCAGTGTCAGTCACGGCATAAGTATTCATCCCTCAGTATTCGAACTGTTCGGATCAGCGAACTCGCAAAAATGGGATGGAATTTATGCTATCTATGTTGGGCTTTTCAGATCGATATGAGCCTGAGCCGGAAGTTCATTGGCGCGTTGACAGAGCGAATGGTCATTCCTTACACGTTGCGAATCTTTCACCACGGGAATGAAGAGTTGACTGTGACGTCCAACTATCATATTACATCGTTAATTCTCACTTGAGAAGGTATGCACAAACCATTTAGTTCATTGCAACAATTTAATTGATTCCCCAATCAACTGCGACTTGAGCGAACACATTTCTGGGAGATAAGCACAATTCTAACAGACAGTTTCACAGTTTGAGAACGATCCTCGCTGAGACATCTCCATTCAGGAGTTCCTCTATAGTTCTAGTTCACTGGTTATTCCCCCATTTTCAGTCAGAATAACATTGCCGTACCGGTTCAAGTCGTCAATACCGCGGATTTCGCAGTGAGCTTTTACCTTCCCTCGAGCAGCGAGGTCAAGCACCTCCAGCAAATCTTGCCGATTTCTAAGAAATGTCGTTAACTCATTATTGTGACAAGAAGGCAATTTGTTCACCCAGATACCGTTCCCCGAACAGTGAGACTCTTTCATGAATGTTAGGTCACGAGTCTGCACAGAATAAACTGAATAATTACTTTGAAAATGATCGTCAGAAGATTGATGCTGGCGGTGAGGGGCACGCCTCCGATACAAGTCATTATTCCAGTGAAGCGAAGGTATCCGAGAGCTTGAGCATAAGCCTCTGGCTGTTCTCATTCTTTGAGAATTGGTTATACGAAATGAAAAGTAAACACTAACATGATCCGCCGTTATGACGGCACCATGAGACCCTAATCCGTCGGTGATAGCTTGAATTTCCTCCACAACGTCGGATGTTTTGAAATCAACAAATTTCTCTGCACCTAGCTTCAAGCAAAGGTCTTGTTTTTTCTCTCCCGTATCTACGGTACTTTATCAGCATTATGACGTGACGCCTTACAAGGAAAACATTACCAATAGCAATAACGCGATAGCCCATCGCAACTGCGTATTGAACAGCTGTGATGGTCGTCAGTGCCAGAGGGAGAAGGTCATGAAAGGTTAGCGTGCCGAGATGACCAAGGCCCCCTCCAGCGCCTGCAACAGCGACCCAGTTTCCGACGTCAAGACCCGTCTGTTTCACCGACTTGTAGGCAGTCACACCCTGGTTGGGTGTATTAAGACATACTAGTAGCATAGAGAGGCGAGAACATAAAGTCCCACCGCGCAAAGAAGAGGAGCGGTAGTAGCACCCTCAAGACCTTCAGGAATGGGAGTGAGATAGTTGATAAAAGTCACCTGAGACGTTTAAGAACAGTGTCAATTTCAATAAGATTGACTCGGACATACCACGTATTCAGCAAAAGTTCCTGCTAGTTTCATCCCATGATGAGTTTCGAAAGCACGCGGACACGCTTAATGGACATGACTCGTCAGATACAAGCAACCTATTGTCGAACATCTCACAATATTCATGGCCCTTGCGACACATTTCGCAACTGAGATGGAAGCATTAGAAAAAATGTGGTAGAAGACAACCCAACGCACATACTTCATGCAAACGGTGCCAAAAGCCCTTACTCCGACGCGATCACCAATCTTGATAAAGCTAGGAGGACTATTTTCCCCAATCGCAACGAGACGGCCGATGCCTTCATGGCCACCAATCAAGGGAAAGTCGGCAGCGCCTTCATACCCTTGTTGCATAATAGCGTCTGTGTGGCAGACGCCAGTATATTCCAACTTGACAAGGCATTCTCCAGGGGCCAAGTCTTGAGGTTGTTTCACCGGGTGGTCAGGTTTGATAACATAGGCTTCCTTGGGGGCAGATGATACAGCAGCCTTGGCGGTCTGGGGGATGGTGGAATTCATAGTTCGGAGTCACTTATCGAATCCCATCGCATATCTCTTTATCTTCACCAAAGATTTCTCTAAATCCTTGGGAAAACAATGCAAAAATGCACGAGAAGCGACCATATCCGGAAAGTCGCAAACCGCCGAGCCAGAATGCCATAATGATCTATCAGTCGGCGAGTAACCGCTAGCTCTCCCAATGCACGACTCGGAGGAGAATAATCAAGCCAACTCCGAAGTTACGTAATTTACGTGGGGATTGTTAGTAATTGTATTTACTTCTCCCGTGTCTGTGAACGAAAAACGCGACTCAATGTTGAGCTGAAGGTAAATTCGTTCCAACTGGTGTATTGAATTCTACTGTATTACCCACTCTCCAAACCCCAACTTCGCCACTGAACCTTCCTGATTCGTATCTTCTCACGCTGGCAGCTGCTTGATGATTTTGGGGCTTAGTTGTGGGACGATTGAGAGTGCGTGAAAGGGTAGCAATGACGGGGGGAATGGAAACGTGAATGTTCGTGGCTTTTGGTGATGCTTACTATAGTTACAACTCCGACATATCCAGCCTAGGCAACACCGTCGAACTCTGTGTCATTGGCTATTACATTCTTCAAGCAGGACAGCAGGTCAATACGATTGTTTCTACAGGTTAGTTGGGAGGGAACAACCTGAACTCTGAATTATGTTTTCGTTTAGCTCACCATTAGCTGCACAAGGTTCCGTTCTTGTGGCGGAGTCCAAGAAACGCGACAAAGGGGAGTCTGCTTCTGGGATGGTAACCATGACTCAACTGCAAAAGACAAGCAAAAACATGTCTATGACAGCTCTCGCTGATATGATCCCAGACCACTTGCATCGGTACTTCGATAGCCGGCCCCTCGACTTCGAGGCCTCAACCAATTGGAATGACATCCCCCGAGCCAAAGGTCTCCAGACTACACGCCCAAACGGGGTGCGGAAGATGCTGATGGGATTGGAAAATGCATTAAGACGGGCCAGCCTATTCCCCAAAACACGTAGAGCAAAGTATTTTGCAAAAGAAGACGCAAGAAAGGCTAGTGAGCTTTACTTTAATCGCCAACCCTACCTCTTCCTCTTCGGCTTCTTTTCATCGATGGTCCGTGATTTTTTGATGACCTGGGTGCAGGCTGTAACCTTCGACTTCTCAACCAAACTATCTTGTGGGCCCGTAGCGTAAGTGTAGTTGGTGGAGAGTTTAGAGGAGGGGTGTTAAGCCTGTTGACTTCAACCTCTTTCTTCGTCAAGCACTCTTCGACCTACCCGCTGCTGCTGGTACGTTCCTTGCAGTATTGACTGAAGGTGTCGTTCAGGTGGTGGTAATGGCGGTCGCGGTTCAAACGATGGGTGGTGGTGTTTCAAATCAGGGGTGCTCGAAGGAGAAGATAACGATGGTGAGAAGACAGATACTTTCGTCGCCCGTGGTGACCGGAAAGGAACGAGTTTGGCAAGCAGGAAAAGAGATGAAACCCAATTTTAAAGTACTGTCTTCATTCCCATTAAACGGAAATACATGCCTAAGTAACCTTTATCACATCTGCGTTAACGAGCCCTTGAGAGATGGAACTTACTCAACGAATGTGAAGTCTTGGTATTATGGACCATTCCACTATGTTGTCTGTACATTTTGGCGATCCTCACTATACCATCGTCTTATCCCGCTCGTTAACGTGCAAAAATCTGGTTCCAGTCTACAATCCTGATCTAGGATAGCTCATTGCCTCGTGCGTCGCTGCGTCGGCTAGCTCGATCTCAAATCAGGTCGTGCATCACAGTCGCGACTGTCTAATCAGTTTCAATCTGGGAGTCGCGTATATCACTACAGCGCGGGTTGCATTGCAAGATTTACATTAAAAATTCACAGTTGGTTCTTCTACGAAACATCGCCTACATTTACATGAGACTACATACGCCCGTCATCTACCCGATAATCAGTGACAGTCAGAGTATCTTGATCTACAAGCTTTCGCCTAAATGAAAGAAACCAAAAATCATTCAAGAAGCGACAACGATCAATCAATGTCTATCCAAGAAAAGAGTAACCGTAGGTGCAAAGGACTGTCGCCAAGACGATCATGATGAGCAAGTCGATGTTCATTAAGTCTGTGCTCCTTCGAGCTTGAAGCGGGAAACGATCTTTATGCCACTTCATGATCTAGATAGCGCTCTGCGTCAGAATGAAAGTTGGCAGAGTTATAAACATAACCGACCTTCTGACATACAGCTGAAATTCGGGAAAAATTGGGGTCTGAAGGACTCGCCCGTGCAAGGATCTTCTCGGCATTATCATGAAAAACCCGAGAGATGTCCTCAAGGCTCGACGAGCGCATAAGTAACTTGGAGATCAACCATCAATGCTGATAACTGAATGCGAGATGACAATGGCTCACCTGTGCGATATCTGCTTTCGGCATATTGAGATTTGTGGTGAAGACATCCTTGTTCATGAAACACATCTCCAGAGTCGCAATCCCTTTCGTAAGATGGATGGCATAGAAGTGTAGAACGCGCTCAGTCTTGACAAGGGCCAAACTATCAAGGGCCTCTATCGAATGCTCCAGAGAATCCACTATCATACCACTCAGAGCATATAAACCGCCGACCTGTCCTCGATCTACCGCTTTAACCAAATCACTTTGATTAGCGAAGGAACCATATTCTGGGCGGCCCCAAATTTCTCTTGGCCAAAAGTGATGTCCACGCCCGACGTCTTCGTAGAAGTCACAGATGATGTCGACTTTCTGTAACATTACAGCCAGGGAGATCAATAACTTCATTTCCGAGTCAGTCCACGTATGCTCTCTGCCCGAGGCAGAAAATATGCGTGCAAGGGCTTCATAAACAAGCCCTGAGACGCAGTGGCAATAACTCTCGTACTCGGCGATGGTATCAAAGGCTATAACGGCGGAACCATTGGTAGGCGCATTGACTAAGTCAACCATACCCTGTCCCATTCGGTGACATGCGTCAAGAATGATGGATTTGTAACTGTAGACGGCAGATGAGAAACTTGAAATTTACGGGAAGAGAGGAGAACAGCATACTCAGGCGACATCAAGTTGATTTCGTCTACAATATTGTTATATTCAAGCAAGATTTGTCGACCCTTTCCCGCGGCATCGAATGTCCAGCCGGGTGTGACTGAGTACGTATGGAAGCCTTTGAGGATGGGGTGCTTCTTTTCATCAGGTATA
>QLOJ01006407.1:0-11379 GCA_003313625.1 Tricholoma saponaceum
AATCAGACTCAGAAAGGGTAGGATTCAACTTACAAGTTACAGTGGACCTTGGCAGACTTCCTCAGTTGAAACGACAATGATTCGTAGTAAAAGCCAAGGGAAAACGTGTCCATAAGGTGCCGAGGACGAATCGGGGTTCGGAGATCACACTGCCACTGAGTCACTTTGGAGCCTGAGATTGTACAACGCCGCATTTATGTATGCTCAAAACTAGCCTGATAGCAGATACTTGCAAACGTGTGTTTGTTGCCTTGTTCTGTTCATGCTGGAAAGAGAGACTGCTCATGATCAACTTGCAGAACTGTGCATGCACTTACCGAGAAAACGGCGGACACTATGATTAAGGTATCTAAATTGTGTTCACGTATTCGTTGCTGTTCATTTTTACATAAAAAAGCTTTATCATTTAATATCAAGTACGTTATCCTTATTAACTTCTGATTTGAATTTTGAATGAGCTTCGAAGTTGGCTGTCTCGGCAGGACCTTCTAGATCCAAACCATCCGAAGAACAATGACGTTTCGTTTTTTGCAATCATCTTCTTTTGAATAACAAGTGTCATGTTTGGCTGGAAATTATGGAAATTTCGAGGTCATGGGACTCATGGTTGTATCTGTGCACAAACGAACGTGTACTAGTATCTTGCAGCACGTAAAAGGACTAATGTGGAGGGCAGAAGTTCTCACAGACCCCTCAACATCGTATCCCAGACGCTTAGTGAGCTCCAACTCTTCAAACAAGGACTCTGCATGCATTATAGACTAACATTATCTAACAGCTTCATCTCAAGTGTCCGCACAGCCAAAGTCATGTCTTCAATACAAGACACGGATCCTGATCTATCGACACAAAGCAATTACGAAGATATTCTTACAACAAGTGTCCATTTCGACTGGACAGTTGACTTCGATACTAAAACAATCCACGGTTCTGTCGAGCTTAACCTCACTGTGAACAAAAACGGCGTTAGAGAGTTGATGTTCGTCGTTCTTTTCTACTCCTCTGCCCTATTTTATCAGTGGCATCTAACAGCCTAGATACATCCGAACTGGAGATCAATCGGAGTCCTCAGGCTGAAGGCACCGTTACAGTCAATGGGGAGAAGAAGAATGCACGTCCTCGTTTCCCTTACACTGAGAGCACGGATTGATTGGCTTGCACAGTACAAACTCCTGAACAGTCATCCTGTAATGGGAACACCCTTACGTATTGACCTGCCTTCCGGCTTAACTTCCGGAGAATATGTCAAGGTTAAAATCGAGTATAGCACGAAAAGTGCAAACAAGACGACAAAAGACGTTGCTCTTCAGTGGCTTACGAAAGAGTAAGGATGATCAATTCGTCGTATTGTACATGAAATGACCAGTGCAGGCAAACGGTAGGAAAAAATCATCCGTACCTCTTTAGCCAGTGCCAGCAGATATATGCGCGTTCGCTCGCACCACTCCAGGGTAGGCTATTCTCTCCGAGCCAATATCACATTTCACATTTTTGCTTACCTTTTTGGTACAGATACCTGTGCGGTCAAATTTGTACGTGAAATTCATTATGTCTGAGAGATATTAACCATGGGCTTCATGCGAACTATTAATAGACGTACACTGCGAGCGTTTCATCGAAGTATCCGGTCCTCATGTCCGCACCCAGCTCTCACAACCCTGGGCACGACGGAAAGTTGATCGGAAAGGATATCGTGGTATATACCTTTGACCAAGTTGGTTTGCTTCACTTTTTACTGCCTACGCATATTTCGGCTGATGTATCTATGAATTTAGACCAATCCTATACCTTCCTATCTACTTGCAATTGCTGTGGGCAATGTGGCGTACAAAGCCTTTAAGGTACCAGATGGGAAGAAATGGACGAGTGGAGTTTGGACAGAGCCTGAATTCTTGGACAAGGCGCACTATGAGTTTTGTGACGATATCCCAAAGTACAACTTTTCACTTTTACAGACTGAGATATGATATTCACCAGCTCATAAATGCAGGTATTTGGCTGAGGAAGAAAGGATCATGGGTGATTACAAGTGGAAGGTATACGACATTCTTGTGCTTCCGCCGTCCTTCCCTTATGGCGGCATGGTAAGTATTACCGCTACTCTACTCCACACACTCGGTTAACCGAATCAATCTACTAGGAAAACCCTAACATGACATTTGTAACACCGGGTAGGCATTATTTTATCATTTTTTCCCGTGGATATAATTTATTCCCATAGCTCTTGTGGTTGGTGACCGCAGTCTCGTAGATGTTGGTGTTCATGAACTGACGCATTCATGGTTCGGAAATGGCGTCACGTACGTCTCATTTTCGTTCATCCATTGTCTGTATGTCAACGGTCTTTTGGATTAGATGTTCGTGGGCAAAACATTACTGGCTAAACGAGGGCTGGACCATATACATGGAACGTGTTTTGCAAGAACGTTTACACGGCCCAGAGCGCCGTGGCCTGTTTTATGTAATCGGCAAGAAGGAACTGGATACAGATTGGGCAACATATGGCGAGCTCGAAGAGACTCTGAAATACCGAAAACTTGTTATAGATTACGAGGTTGGGGAGGATCCAGATGCCGCTTTCAGCACCATTCCCTACGAAAAGGGCGGCAACTTTATTTTTTATCTCGGTTTGTTTTGCGATTCTTATTATTTTTTGCTATCCCTAATTCTTGCCCAACAGAGAAACTTCTGGGTGGGCTGGAAAAGTTCTTGCCATATGCTAGAAAATATGCAGAAGACTACCGGGGAAAAAGTATCACGACAAATGAATGGAGGGGCCACCTGTATAACCACTTCGGAAAGGACAACGAGGCACTAAAGAAGGTCGATTGGACAGTGAGCGTTCTCAAATTCCATAGTATTGTCTTTAGCCTCATGTTGAATGCTTTCCAGGCTTGGCTCGAGGGTACCAGGGAACGGGATAAACTACCCGCAATCATCGAGTGGAACGATGCCCTGGCGAAACCAGCCTGGCAGCTAGCTAGCGACTGGAACAATTGGCGGGGCTCACATGTCTCTGAGCTTCCTTTCCAAGAGACCGATTTAGATTCATTTGACGCAAATCAAACGTGTAAGTGATGCATTGACAACACCTACGAAGGTATAAGGAGATGATGTATGCTTTTCTAGTCATATTTCTGGACAGTTTCAGTTTCCACTACAAGCCCCTTCCGTCCAACCTTATCACTCATCTTGGGTTTTTGTACCGTTTCATCTCGTCCAATAATGTGGAAATTCGCTATAGGTTTTACCTATTAGCACTCGCCGATGCCAAGTCGGAGGCTGCAAGCACCTTTGCTATCGAAGCTGCTAGATGGGTTGTTGGCAACGATGGTTCAGTTGTTCAGGGGCGAATGAAATACTGCCGACCGATTTTCAAAGCGATCAACAAGGTCAACAGTGATCTGGCGAAGAAGACATTCAGTAAATATGGGAAGTACTTCCATCCGATTGCTCAAAAGTGGATTAAGCAGGTCTGCTCAATTTTTTTCTATCTGTGATGTTGGCTTACACTGGTATAACTGTCTACAGGATATTGGGTTCGCTTGAAGATTTAAACTTGAAGAAAGAAATGAATTCCTGTCTGATCCGAGTCTTCGATGTATCAAACTGTATTCTGTATCCCAACGTGTTGTAGTTATGTGTCGTAACCAAGTCATACATGCAAGAAAGTAGTGATGTGCAGCACCTGAGCCGTGCCATTAAGCCCCGGATTTGTGGCTGTTATTCAGTTCGTGCGCTCGGTGTCATTAATTACTCCTCCCATTATCTGTTGGAAGCTCCTGGTGCACAGCAGCAAGCAATAGCTTGCTGTCTGGCTTACAGAAGCTGCACAGACGATGTGGGAGTAGACGTGGGAGTAGGGGAAGCGAGGAGGAACTGGGGATGAGGGGATGCACATTGATGTTATGGCCACATGAACGAGCGACACAAAGTCCAACTCACGAAGGAGGGTACTGACTGTCTGTCGTGTTGTCCTTCTGGGTTTGACAGTTGTCGATCGTGTCGTCTTTCGTATCATGTCGGCCATGGTTACGGCTGCAGAAGTCGGCATTGACACCACAATTCTGTGGGGTTTCGGGTGATATGGCTGCTTTGGCAGTTCCCTGTTTCGAGGGATGGCAGCATTAGTCAGCCTAGACAGCAGATTGAGGATGAATGTGTGCATACTTTGTGGGTATCTTGCCTCACTGGTCCCGGCACCTCCAATGCATCACAGGAAAAGGAGACAGACGTCAAACGACATCTGTCAGTCGTCAAGCTAGGAGAAGAAACGTACAGGTCGGCATATGCCTCGACCAAAGGTCGAGTTGGAGAGGGAAAACGGCGTAGAAAGGGACGGACATCGAGTACGGTCCATCAGCCTTCAAGGAAACAGAATAGACGTGTACCAGGTGATACACGCTAAGTTGAAAAGTTGGATGCCTGAGGCCTCTACTGTGAGTCAAAGCAGAACGGGCGAGCGGCCGACTATGACAAGCCACAGGCATCAGGCTTGTTGAAGGAGGACAACGGAAGTTGTGTCTGCTACACCAGTACTAGTATAGTACACAGTGTGCCGGATGAAAAGGGAGACATGTTGGCAAAACTTGGCATTAACGATGGGCTGAAGGGACCTGGAGAACAATGAAAGTCGTTGGTCATCAAGAAACATAGTGAACAAAACACCGTCACAAACGAAGCAGGTAGAAGACGTACTTGTTATCCAACGTTCGAAAACGCGTAGCGAACCTTCCCTCGGAATCCAAGCTCGTGGGTAAGGAGCAGCAGCAGAATATCCACATTGGTTCGTTCTATAGTTTGATTTCCAGACTCTATTTGTATGATGGCAGTATAGGTCTTAAAGAAACTCACCGTTGAGAACAACGTCGAGTCACTCAAATAATGCATAATCAATTTGACGGCTTACGGTCCCGTTTGAAGTTCCCTAGAATACAAAATAAACATAAGTTAAGTATCGGATACGGAAGGAAAAGATCTACATTGCACTCTTGAAGGGCCAGGAGATGAGAGGGATGACTGTCGACGAGTCATATTGGCGTGCGCCGTTCAAGTTGAACGTTGGCGTTGGAATTGTGAATGTAGTATGTAACTGTTACATAAACTCCGAGTCAGCAACTTGTCTGAGTCCAAGTCGTATGTATACTACTCCAACTTGTCTATCATTAACATCCTCTACAAGTTTCTCAGATCCCCTCCTCAAGTCCCAGCCGTTCAACCGTGGGCCTCGGTTGAACCTGATTCAGTCTTTCTATCTCTATGTCCTTCAAGTTCGTGTTATCCGAGTTTCTTCTCTTTTAGTTGTTAAATAAATCTACCGAATTCCAACCGAATTCAAGGTCGGGAGAGGTAATACACTATCTGCCCGCCTGTTCCCACTCCCTGTGACTATATAATTGACTATATAATGAGCACATCAATAACTGGCGCATGTATCATCCGAAATTGCTTGTCTTGCATCAACATTACTGTATCTGCGAGCGCGACTCGTGCTACAACGGACTCAGAACCCCCTAACAACACTGCAAGTTTACGACTGCCAATCTTGATTCTGGCGACCTGTCACCTCATAGACCAACAGGCATTCCAAATCTTCCAACGCGTCATCGATTATCCGGAGTTACGCAAATCACTAGAAAACTCATTCCTGCGGGGTGAGGCCCGGTTGTGTCTCATCGAAAGAGAGAAAGGAAGCAACATCAAGAAACTGGTCTTTGCATATTTCCGAGGAGAGTACATCATAATTATTGCTACCGTCTACGACTGGCAACTCGAGGACTGCCACCAATGACGAGTAATCTTACAGAGTACGAGTTGGAGAATATCCTATCGGGGAGGATCTAAGCAAAAATAGACAGAAATCGAGAGGAATCAGAGGATTGTCGTACAGCCATTGACTCGGGAACTCTATCCTTGAACGAGAGGACTGCGGACGAATTGTAATCATTCTTTAAGCGATCACCAGCGAGACAAATCCATAAAGCATCAAGGACCTTATGGCCCTAGCTAAACGTCATACCACATGAATCAATGAAATTCAGCAGCCCTTCACAGAAGGTCCGTCAAAGATAGCGTGAAGAGGCTAAATTCATGAACCAAGTTAAGTTTGGTGCTGGTCAAGAGGACAGTTCGTTTACTTACAGGATGTTACTCTAGTCCTCTTTCTCTTAATCCATGGCGGCAGAGGAAAGCCCGTGTCCGACGATACGTGAGATGACTCCTCAAAACAAGATGCTCAAGTTCACGGCCCCTGAAGAGCAATGGAAGGAAGAGGAAGTACTTTAGTGCGCCTGACCGGAGGAGCTTCTTAGACTCGGATATCATTGCTGCTGTCAAGAGCTTATTTCCGTCAAGCTTCCCCACTCCCCTTGTTCTAGAAACAGGCCATCGAAGGCCCCCCGGATTTCCAGAGGCGAAGAAGGATGTTCTCTTCACTAGTCACGGTGGCGTCAGGAGAAACACACAACTCGTGACGCCATCGATAATCGATAATCGTAGGCACAATATTGAATGTATTCGGCACTGTTCGGACGCCACTTCGAACATTCGTCCCAAACCTTTCAGTCGTGAGGTTTCAAAAGTGTTCGGAAGCTTCAAGAACGGGCCCTCCCCCGATATCATGGACACGCCTCGCTTGCATTCCAGCTACATTCAAAACGATAGGCGGGTCTTACAATGTTGCACATTTTGCGGGACCTGGACTTTGATGGAATTTAAGCCTATTTTAGATGTTCGAACTAGGCGAGAGGTCCAGACCGTCTGGCACTGGAATTTTGATCAACAAAGCTCTCCCAATGTGCGTGATTTTTTTAGGAGCTACCTGTCAACCGAAGAAACAAACCCAACTGGTAATGTATAACCAGAGTCGGAATGTCCCGAGATTAACCTCCTCATACTTAGTCCAAGTTCACGAAATTTGACGACTGCAAGTCTTTATCTAGAATGATATGCCAGGAATCGTGTAGACCCGGCATTCTTGGTGAAGGTGGACACTATCAGAACACTTGAGGGTCTGCCACGATGTCACGGAAGTTCATGGAATTGTTCGTCGTCACTGACGGATTTCTTGCATTCTCGACTGATCGGAACGCTCCCTATGATACTCAGTATCCAAATGTTTTGATGATGGCCGAACCCCTCAAAGATTTCACCGGCCGATCGGGGAATACATGGACATGAAGGAAGGCCCTCTCTTTGCAGAAAAGTGGGGGCATGCCTTCGCCAGCTATTTTAAGTTATGACATGTATGAGATGGCAGACGGCACTGAGTCACGCACCCTACATACGTACTGTGTGCTGTCAGCTGGCAGCATTGAATTGTAATTCCGCAGACACACGTTAAGAAGAGTAGCTAGAAGCAGCTTCAGCCTTCCATTGGTGCCTTGGTTCTGTGCTAGCATCAGAAAGACTCGGACTAGCAGACCGACACAACCTGGTAGAGTTCTTTGTACACTTGATTACGCCCAACTCCACCAATGAACTTTATGAAATTAAACGTTAATGAACTGAGCAGCTCCGTTACTGGGAAGAGTCGAGGGATATTTCTACACGAAATCGGAAGGCGAACTGTACCTAGTAGCTACTAGCATCAAGAATTAAGCACAGATTTTATGGGAGGGCCATCAGAAACATTCTCAGGCTTGATTCCTGTGATAAAGTGTGAATTGGGAAATAAGGAAGAAAAGTCCATTTGCTTCAGGATACAGCCTTTCTAAGGTCTTGCTCAATCAAGCTATTTCCCGGGTGGTTCAAGCTCTTGAAGTTCTAGCTGGTTGTTCCAAAGCGGGACTGGCATTTTTGGAAATCCAACGCACTGACTCCGACATGAATTTGGTCAGAGGACCTTCACGATGACATAAATTTTGTCGAAGTTCCCACGACTGTTCACAAAATCGGAACTTCGCAACGCTTGACGTCACTTTCCTGGGGTCCGGTCGCGACTCGATTCATCGGACCATTCATGAATGACAGGGAGCATAATGGCGTTATCTTGGGGGGGAAATGGTGATGATTCTTGGAGTGCAGTCTTGGATCGGACCAATTTATTTTACTGGGAAATCCAAAAGGGGATGATGAGTATGTCATATAAGTCTGGGGGAAGTAAGTCGAATAACCATCAGACTATTGCAATGGCGGCTTACCCTGGTACTGGTTACTACCGATTCTTCATGCAGAACGATGGGCCTGGTCCGGCCACCAAGTATGCCACTGGTAATGGACTCGGCTTCCAAGTCACTGCAGACCGCACCGACGGTCTTAACCACAAACGCCAAAGGGTCTGTACTTACCTGTTTCGTTTCGACCTGTGTCATTGCTAGCATTAATTTCCCGACTGATTTGTAGTGGTATGTGGACGCGAGTGGAGCCAACGTTGTGTTTTACAACGATCAGGAGGGCAGCACCGGTCTCGTGACAACTCTCGTGAACAAGCTCGACTCTGCCTTTATCTCTGATGGTCCCCAGGAATGGACTTTGGAAGCGGTAGATGCTAAACAGGATGACTTGAATTTTTAGTATGTTCAGTGATTCATAATATCTTTAGTGTTTTGGCTGATTTCGCCTCAGCATTCGCACTAAGGACAAAACAAAATACCTTACCATTCAGGAATATGGAGTACGAACTTGCATTCACCGCATAATTTTGGAATGCTGAATGTGTGTTTTTCAGGTCGTGGTAGTGGCAGGGGATCCCACGAAGAAGGAAGAATTCTGGCAGTTCATCGCCGCCACTGCGGGTACAGATGCTGAGATCCCTTTCGGTTACGGATGGCTCCCATCCCTCGACATGCGGCGAAAATGGCGCCAAGCCCAACTTGAGAAAATCAAGAGGGGACCTAAAGACGAATCTGAATGGCACCCAGCCGTCCAGGACTTCAAGAAGCTCATCGATAGCACGCCTCACCTCTTCATGGGATTTGGTCTCATGTTCCAACAGACCTGGCAAAAGCTTGATGGAAGGGACCAGCACCAGGTGCGACTACATTTATTCCCAATTTTACAAACCCATTAATTCTTGATGATACCTTGCAGGTCACGACCCTCGACGAAATGTTGCAGCTGTTTGACAGTTTCATATACGAAGGTCCCGAGTTTGATGTTCAGTCGCAATGGGGTGGCCTGATTGCTTTTCCATTCAATGCTGTTATCGATTGGCCGATGACGACTCCGGCCGGTGCAGCTTTATTCACGAGCCCCGCCGTCAACGCCGCGTTCAAAAAGATATTTGACGCTTGGGCCGTATACCTTCATTCCAAGGCTTCCGCCGCCGTTCTCAATGAGCAGACAGGCTGGCTCAGCGAAAATGCTCGCAAACTGTTATCCGTTCCAAAGTATGATGCTCCGCAGACGCCATATGCGGTCCCCTTCTACGACGCGTTCAAGCCTGGGCCTGGCGATCCCGAAGTATATTACGGTTTCACGTGTTGGGATGATTTCTTCACCAGGTATTTCAAAGACGAAGTACGCCCTCTCGAAGACCCAGAAAACCCAAACGTCATCGTTGCCGGGTGCGAATCCGATGTGCAGCGCATTTATCGCAACGTCAAGCCGACGGATCAGTTCTGGGTCAAGTCCCAGCCATACTCCGTCCTTCACCTCTTGGATCACGACCCTCACTATTCCAAATACTTCGTCCAGGACTGGGACGAGAAGACGCAGACTGGCGGCGCGACAGTCTTCCAGGCCTTCCTCAGTGCCAAAAGCTATCATCGCTGGCACACACCCGTCGGTGGTAGGATCCTGAAGATCGTAGAAGTCGCAGGCACATACTACGCCGTTTCTCCCGAAGCCGCGTTGGACCCTGGTGCACCCGACTTGTCCCAGCCGTACATTTGCCAAACCGCCACTCGCGCCCTCATTTTTATCGACGCCGACGACCCCATCGGCTTGATGTGCTTCGTCGCTGTTGGCATGTCTGAGGTGTCCACTTGCGAGGTCACGGTCAAAGCAGGACAGACGGTCGAGAAGGGAGACGAGCTCGGAACGTTCCATCACGGTGGCTCGACTCATTGTCTTGTTTTCCCCCATGCCGTTGGCAGCAAATTGACCTTCTTTGTCGACGACTACCCTGAAAACCCTCCGGATGAATGGGCACCCAAGAATGCTCCCCACATAAACCTCAAGCGCAAAATTGCGGAATTCCCTGCAGAAACTTAAGGATGTTGTCATCATTGAAACATGATCATTGATTGCGTTAACATTGTATTTGTACCTTGACTTCTCGTCCAAGTATGTACCGTCTCATCGTGTACTGTTTCGTCGTGACCGAATCTGTGTAACTGTGGTGTACATGTCTTTTGATAGGCTCTCTGGTCTTGATAAGCGACCAAGCGATTATGATTGACCCATGGCCTTTGCTTACCTTCGGGCATGATGCACAGACAAGGAGCTTGGCCTCACGTAGCTTGTACGACCTATCTCTAGTTCGCTGGCAGCCTTTTTTCCCTCGCATTCTGGTTGCCTGGCTCTCCGAGATTTACGCCGCTGCGCGCTGATTACTTAGTGCAGGATGAACTGTTCAGAAGGAAAAATGCCACTCTGGATCGAGATCTGTGACGTAACAACAGGAGTGTGACTTACGGGGCCGAAGTTTCAAGTTCATGGTTTTCTTCAACTCTCATTGACCTACACCGACTCGGAGATACCTGAGCAAATAGTACCAGAACACTTGCTAGAACGATTCTGCTGCGACCATGGGCGCCTACTACGACGAAATTGAGATCGAAGACATGGCTTGGGATGCCGATAAAGGTGTATATCACTACCCTTGTCCATGCGGCGATAGGTTTGAAATCTCTCGGCGGCAGCTTGCAGACTATGAGGAAATTGCTACGTGTCCAAGCTGCAGCCTAATTATACGAGTTATATATGATCCAGTGCGTGTTGGGTATGTGATTCTCCTTTCTTCCTTTTGCTGATTTTTGCTTCGCCTCCAGCTGGATTTTGAGGACGAGCCGGATGATGACCAGGAGGAGGATGCGGGGAGTGAGGAGGAGAAGGAGATGGACAGCGAGGATGAGCATTTTGTGGATGCACTAGAGAACTTGAAGATCAACGAGGCACCTCAGACTGTGAGCGTTGCTGCCTAAAGCATTAGGCCTGCGCGATCGACGTATACGAGGAGATCCAGATGTATAGTATGGTATGTACCAGATGGCCACCAATAATTGGTATGCACGAACCATTGAACTAGAAAGTTCCTACTGACGGGTTTGCATTTACACAGTTATATTCTTACATCGCGATATATTTCCTGAGTGCTTTCCCGCCAACATATAGTATCTATAATACAGTACTATATTACTATCGTCGGGCTGCTATTCAATGAATATTCGTTTCGCCATAATCTACCAACGTTTCCAGGCGCTGCACACAACCAAG
>QLOJ01006434.1:0-26534 GCA_003313625.1 Tricholoma saponaceum
TTTTTGTCAAATGGCTGCTCTTTTGATGGAATTGAAGTAGCCTCGAGACCAACTTCTTGAATCAAGGGCCCCGGGACAGATGCAGCTGTGGTTTGGTTGATTACTGAGTCACCAGCCAAGAATGAAGGAATAGAGACAGTGCGCGGGGAAAGTTTTCCTTTTGATGCGATGTTTGGGGTACCGATTTGGCGTGATAGGACAAGAGATGACTGTGCTTCCACGCGCTGAAGGGCCAACTCTATGAAACAGTCTTGAGCGGGCACCAGACTTCCAAAGGGAATATTATCTAGACTTGCCTATCAAAAATATTTTGAACTCGGGATCTGTGAGGGTCCGAGTTTTCATAGACTTGTTGCAAATGCAGTCGAAGACGAGAGAGGGTTTCCCGGCTACAAAGATAACAAGTTGCACAGGTGATAGTTAGTGAGCAGTCCATAAGCGAGTACCAGTTGACAAAATCAGAACTTCTGGGCAGCAACAACTATTGACGAAGTGATCGGGATGATGGTAAATGGGGCTATGAGTGGCAAGCCCATAATGCGATTCCAACTCCAATAGGCGAAATAGAGATGGTATCGGGTGAGAATATCAACGTACCTTTGTCCTTGTCCTGGCGTCCTTCCGAGACAACGACCGGAACGTACCATCCGTCTGGGTTGAGCTCATTAACATTTTCACCTTTCATGGCGAGTTGAATGGCATCTTCGCTACCCTCCGGTGGTGCAGGAACATTATAATCCCAAGCAATATTGACGAATACTTTGTGACCTATTGAAATGGGGATTGGAGCATTTTTTGGTTCGAGAAGATTTGATTTGGGTTGGGAAGGAGTATAAATAGATGGTTGTAAAGTTGAAGACTTGATACAGAAGCCTGGTACAGGCTTGAGATTAATGGAGACAGTGGACATAACGTTGGAGATGAGTATGAGAGTTGTGCAGAGTGACAGTGATCAGTACGCAAGTCACGTGTAACCGATCGATCGCATCTAAGTAGTAAAAATCTACCTCAGCCTGTGTTACCAGCCATCCCTTCCGAGTCATCTCCGCTTATCTCGTCAAGCAATACATTGCGGCGCAGGTTTTGGGTATTCATCAATACCCTTTCTCTTGATACTAATATTTTATTATATCACAGTATTAAAAAAATGTCGTCTCAACAACTTGAACCTATAAAAGCAGCACGCCCACCTTTCAGATTCAGTGACTATAGCCCACCTTCTTATTTGTCTTAATATAATTACTTCTCGACAGCTGTACCAGACGACATGTACAACGTTTCACCTTTCCCCGACTTCGAGGATGCTGAACAGGTTCAGAAGTACATTCAGGACCGCCGTGTTGTTGGCGTATGTCTGTTCATAGTGAACCCACATGGATGATTGACTTATACATCATTACCCAAGTACGATCCTCTCGTCCAGCCCGCTCTTCTTCGGCATGAGATCGTTTCGTCTGCCAGCTCACAGAAGACTATTGCATCTGCCCGCTACAATGCCGCCAGAATTTTAGCGGGTCACGACGACCGTGTTCTCGTGGTTGTGGGCCCATGCTCGATACACTCACCAGAACAGGCAATGGAATATGCCAAGCTTCTCAAGTCTAAACTTCTTCATTGGCCTAACCTCTTGATTATTATGCGAGCTTACTTGTATGTAACTTCATCAACCTGTCTGTTGCTCAATTAACATGTTATCCCTTAGTGAGGTGAACGAGACGTGATCTATAAGTTACGATGCTCATTATTTCTTCACAGAAACCGCGGACAACGGTTGGATGGAAAGGTCTCATTAATGACCCAGACATCGATGGTTCTTTCAGAATTAATAAGGGTCTGCGTATCGCGCGACAACTACTCTGTGATCTCACGGACCTTGGCATCCCAGTTGGATCAGAGCTTCTTGATACCATCTCACCGCAGTACCTCGCTGATAGTACGCCTACAATCTGTTCTGCAGCTTTGCTGATAACTAATAGGCTACACAGTGATGTCATGGGGAGCAATCGGCGCGAGAACAACAGAGTCGCAACTTCATCGCGAGCTCGTATCTGGCACCTCTTTTCCTATTGGATTCAAAAACGGGACGGATGGCAGGTACGATCTTACGGTTCCAGTTGGAGCGCGATCTTTATTTCCCATGCTTAGCGTAACAGTGGCCATTGATGCGATGAGTTCCTCATCAAATCCACATGCCTTTATGGGTGTTACAGAACAAGGACTTGCGGCTATTGTGAAGACACGCGGGAATAATGACGTCCATGTTGTCCTTCGGGGAGGCACGAAAGGTCCAAACTATGCTAGCGAACATGTCAAGGAGGCCGCTAAGAATATCCTGAAGAAGCGGGAGTGGGCCAGCATTATGATTGATTGCAGTCGTAAGTAACCCCATGGCGACACTGGTAAAAATCGGGCTGAGAATGCACGCAATAGACGGAAACTCACAGAAGAATCACAATAATCAACCCCGGGTTGTTGATGATATTTGTACTCAACTCGCAGCCGGAGAGAGGCATATCACCGGGGTAATGATCGAGTCCCATATCAATGAAGGCAGGCAAGACGTCCCAGAAGATGGTCCGGATGGTCTTAGATGGGGTGTGAGTATTACAGACGCATGTGTAGACTGGGAGAGGACGGTGGCAATGCTCGATAAGCTAAATGAGGTGTGATGGCATTGCAGATTTCTCGGTTTGAGGCTGACTTAATTTTCACAGGCTGTCAGTCAGAGACGGGGTGCTTTAATAGAGGCAGGATTCAGTCGTCCTCCTGCCTTTGAACGTGCACACGAAATAGCTCTCAATTAAGATCTGTATCACCTGGGGTTCCGCTATGGATTGTTAGAAATCTATGTACTTACCACTGCCAACCTCGCCAGTCCGAGATTGTCACCTTTTGATATACTCGGAATGAGACTGCGCCTCTGCGATACCTCGGCCAACCAGTGGCAGGGCTCAATACCCACGGATTAAATAATAGCGGAAATGAGTATTTGAATATCAAGACACATTGTCATATCCATTAGTCTTGTTGAAATACACAGGAAATGCATCATTGTTATTATGAATCTTTCGCGGATTTATAGGAATGTGAAAACTATTCAGGTCGTTGCATTCGGGCTGAATGTGGGCGTAGACATAACAGATAATATTAAAAACATAAGTTGGGATAGATTTATGCAGACATAAATCCTGCGAACCTTAATCAGAATCGGTGATGTTCCATGCGCCAATGATTTCGTCTAACGACCTAATAGACCAACCAGAGCCCAATGCGGTAGTCATCTTTGTCCCTGTTCCATGCAAGACTTCTCTGATGCCTAAATCTAAAGCAGCGGCGTCCGCCGTTCCATCAGGTGCAGGTAGTCCTAAACATTGATCATGTGCATCGCGGGCCAAGCCTCTAAGAATGACGAGCAGAGTAGATACTGGGACAGCGTTTCGGAGTAGGTACCATGCAAGATGTCGGGAGATTTCCTGCTCAGGGTCGGTAACGGTTCTTCCTCGTGCATACTGGCCAAGGGCCGTAAGGAAGTGTCGAGCTAATCGAATTCCATCCAGTTGCTGGTCAAGCGCAAGAATTGCTCCAGCAACAGTGCTATCGCGGATAAGTGGCGGGCGAGGATTATTTTCAGTGCGTCCACTGAATCGCCGGTCATAAATTTTGCTGTAAAAATCTGCAGCGAATCGAAGATCTTGAAGACGTAGATGAAAGTATCGAGATTTCGGAGACATGGTTCGGTAATGAAATAAGGTCAAATGGGACTGAAGGGTCTGAGGCTTATCTTGTAAAATACTATCAAGCAAAGCTGCGTGACAGTATATATGGAATAGTCGTTCGTTCCCTGCTCCGCTGTCACGGGACAGATGATCAGCGAAGGCAAGGAAGAGCACATCGTTGGAAAAGGACGTAATGAATTCGGAGAGATCACCGGCAGGATGTGTTCTGGTGTCTGTCAACTGAGGGAAATCCAACGTTGCAGCGTCGCCTGCAGACGATCCTGAGCGAACGAAGAGACTACGGCTTCCCCTTGGGTCTTCGGTATAGCTGAGAAATGCCGTTCTTCTTTTTACGTACAAAGTCTGGCTCCGAAGGAGACTTTGCTTATGGCGAGGCAAATTTTCTGTATCCAGGTAGAACGGCCAGTACCGCGGCGTATCAACACGGATAGACAATAATTTGTCGAGGTCGGGAATCAATGTAGGTGATATGAGTTGAGTAGTCCCAGTCTCGTTTCCCTCCTTCATTGTGATCTTTACAGGAAGGTATACCACCTCGGTCGTGTCCACGTCTCGAGCGATCAAACACCTTGGTTCGGCGGCTAGGACCCAAAGATGTCGGAGGGCTTGCAGATAACTTTTGTTGTCCGATGAGAGGTGATGGAAACGAGGGAAGAAAGCTGCAACCATGCATGCGATCGCTGCATCCGATGTGCCCAAGGTGAACCGGCCTCCTCCCAGGAAGAGTAGGCCAATGGACATGTGGGTCGCGACGTGAATACCATATTTGTAAGGTTGATGATACATTGCTTGTTGAGACATTCCATATGCATAGCGCAGGCGGCGGAAGCAAGTAATTTCCCCAGTACCCGCCATGACCATGCTTAGCGAGATGGAAATCAAATTAAGGCCGTCCCGATATGCAGAACGCTTGATCTTATGATCAAACGCCAACCCTATTGATAAATCAACTGCTATGACTTGCTGTCGATGGCGAGAGAGTACTGACCTGTGGAATAAACTAGTCGGGTGAACATATCAAAGTACCTGATTATCATGATGTACGCTGCTTGACGAGCTGTTCCGGCAAACTTGAGACCCACAACAAAACAACTACCAGCTAAGATGTTATAATAAGCCAGCTCAAGGGCATCATCAAGACCTTGGCCTCTCGAGTGGGCGTCGATGGCCTCTCGAATCGCAGCTGGCAATTGAGAAACGAGCCATTCGCCCGTTGGTGCTATGGCATTCCACATTATCAGCGACCTCGCAATCGTGCGGATCAGTAGGAAGCTTGGCTGAATGCGATTCAAGGCAAGCACCGTATCTGGAATGGTCAACATGTCGGCAATATCCTGGCGTTCAGTTCTCAGATACATCAGCCCTAGACCGATAGTCGCCGCTGGTGAAGTAATATTGATATCAAATGGATGCCGTGCATTGTTACCTATTGTTGCACCGGTGTCGCTGTGAATAAGAATGCTCAAACGTGCCAGAAGCGACATGTCTGCTGGAGTTGAAGATCCTTTTCCGAGCATTATCATACCGAATGCTAGTGCGGCTGAGTATGTGTAAGCCTCTCGGTGTTCATTACTTAAGTCAGGTTGTACTAGATCTCTGCGACTGATCTGATTCAGGCAAACTTCCGCCATGTGCCGATTTTTGGTGCCCAGATAGAGCAGCCCAACGCCCGTTAGCCCAGCCGCCTGAGTCATGAGCGACACGTTGAGATCAACAGTGGGTGTCGGAAGCATGGCGGGGGTGTGGACAGCCAACAGTTTGGTGACATGCTGGTTTCCACTTCCGATATTCGCAGCCGAAAGTCCGAGAAGCACCCCAATAGATGTCAGATCATGCTTTGGCGTGAGGTACCCAAAAGTATGCCATGTTAACATCTCCTTCAGGTGACCTGTAAGACCTAGACCGAACAGGAATCCAGCATGTTCTGGTGTCAAGTCCGACGGTTTATTGAATGCGATCCAAGAGCTTTCAACACCCTCAGAGTGCGGAGATATACGCAATCCAGCAGCTACACCATTGTGAAAGTCGCCCCAGTGTAAAGATTCAGAAGGAATTTTGCCAGCCTCGGGTGTTACAGTAACGTTGAGAGGTTGAACTCGGACCGTGTACTCGATTTTGGGGATAGCATACGCTTCACGAGTAACAGTGGGAACGGAGCCAAAAGTGAACATCGCGCGGCCAAAAGGTAGGGCAAGAGTTCGCTCTGCAATTCGGACAACTTGGTTAAGATGTTCCTTCGTCTGGTCATGTTCGCTATTCACGCTGATGTCAATGGAAAAAATAACACATGACTGCAAACAGGATACTCAACTTGAGCTCGGGTCGTTCTATTATCCTTACAGAAGGTATTTTAGAGGAGCACAGCATGCGAGCAACTTCCTGCAACCTTCGATCCTGGCCAAACCGTATGTCTGTGAAATCTGCTAGATCGATTTCAACCCCCGAAACTGCATCAACTTCACCACCCCCCGACACTCGGGCTTCACCGACGATTTTGCTGATGGTTCGACGACGCTGGGAAGGATTCTGAAATGCACATTAGAAAGTGGAAGTTCCTGAGAGGATGTTGTACTTGCAATGAATTCTTTGATTGGTCTGTAACCATCACTGTACAGTAAGTCAGGAGCATCACTGCCAGACGCCGCCAAGTCATTTCTTCCAATCGCACGATAAGCAGCCAGCGGCCAATCTCCAGGAGGAGCTAGCTGACATGTCCTTGCGGCTTCCCTGAGAGGCGCTGCAAGGCCAATTGGCAAGTGATTCATAAATTCAGGCCCTAGCTTAGATGTAACCATCAGGAACATGGCATTTTCAGCTCTTTTTTGGGTTTCTATGATGCTATTATCTGCGAGGCATCGATAAATGGCAGTGAGATGATCCAAGGACAAGAGCGGATCTAGTCGACCGTAAACAAAACCGGGGGTTATACCAAAACGATTCGCCATATAATGAGTGTCATGCCAGGGCACTTGCCAGTCTGGATTGCTGATTCGCCCGTATAGAATGGCGGAGATATCTGGAGGCCAAACCGGTAAACGATCATCAAAGTCTTCCTTAACTAAAATGTAATCAATAAACACATTTTGTTGTATCGGAAGTGAGAGCTTACAAGCGTCCTGTGGTGACGGCCATCCCTCAATAGCGTCTGGGCATAGCCGCTTCCAGTAATCAGCCCATTCCGGTCGGATAGCCAAAGCAATTCTACACAGGACGGGAGCCAATTTGATCAACGACTTGTAATGATGAACCATCAATCGCAAATTCTCCCCTAGAGTATGTAAAGCGTAAAGGACTGCAGCAAGGAGGTTGTGAGGCCTGCGAGAGCTTCGCTTGAGCCCCACTAGTGTAGACGAATTGGGTGGGACTTTCAGGCCTTTAAGAACTGGATCCTCGCGGAACCGATTGTGAGAAGCCGAGCTACCAAGCATAGTCCAGTAATTGGAACCAAGGGCTGTGACCTCAGTGTCAAGGTCGAAGGCACTGTACAGCGAGTCAGTGAAGCATTCGAACTCCACGCCATCAGAAGTTGAAAGACTGCGCGAGGACCATTTCTCTAAAAATAGTCGATGTAACGAGAAAAGAATCTCAGATGGTAATGTCAGTGCAAGGATCTGCAAACATTGGTTGGTTAGAATATCCCGAGGAACAAGGTTAATAGTTGTAAGTGCTTTCCAACCATCCTCGAATACCACTGTTGCTGCAGAGAACGAACCGCCCTGTAAAGAGATAATTTTGCCGTGATCGACCATATAAGCAGGGAAGTTGGTGTCCATCTCCATATTTCTATCTTTGCGGCAGGTGTGGTTGACTTGTATGGGTAACTCGTAATTGCCGTGCGTGAGAACTGCCAAATGATGATCTGGCTTCAGAACAAGAAGGTCCCATACATTACTTCTGGTTATACGAAGCGAGTCTACAGATATGGCCGAGTCTTGACAGAGAAGAACTGCTTGCAGAACGTTTCTTTCGTTAGGTCGAAGGGAAAACTTCAACAATGATTGGGACTGAGGCAAGCAAATAGCCATAAGAGATCTTTCCCCTGCGCCATCCCAACGGTTATCGAAGAGAGCGACGGAAACATTCCGCCAGGATGCAGCACTGCAACAACGGTGTCAGCCAAGCGCTATTGCGTAACAAGGCGCGGATCTTACTCAACACCACTTATCTGTTGAGTATACATTCTTTCCATCCAATAGGCCGCCTTCATCCTGCCATGCTCAATAGGCGCTAACGCCGAATCATTTTCAAGCCTGCCACCCAGGACCATTCGATCCATTGTCACACTCAGGTCATTCCGAGTAAGGGAGTTGCGTCTACCTTTTGTAGGCGCAGATGTTTGGGATTGTCTACCAGCGACAAGGGACGCCATTGTAGTTGTCGTCGAAAGTGTGGGAGCCATCCCAGGAAGGGCAGAGAGTGTAAGTATCTCCGGCTGTTCTGGGAACTCTGGGGTAGGTGACGGTTCACGCGAATAGATGTTCGGCGATAGAGGTCTTCGTTCGGCCATACTATGGTAGATTGCTGACGACCTGTGGCTTCCAACTCCAGCAACTGATTGTTGCTTTTTGGTGCGAGTATCTGCATGACCCAATGGGACAGGAGTATCTTTTGGTTTGATATAGGCGTAACGCCAAATGGATAATTGGCACTGGCCGACATCTATAGTGACAAGGACATCGTCATGGGAAGCGGGGCCTCTGTGGGATGTCCAGACCACCATCTCAGTGGGAGCGACAGATTTAAGGGGCTTTGTCGAATTCTCGTCCTCGTCTTTGAGTGAAGGTACAGTATCGTGAAACCCGCCCACAATGCCAGTAGTCAGCCCCACTGTCCCTGCTTCGGAGAACGGACTTGTGACAGAGAAAATAGTGGGTAAGACAGCATCACCAGTGACTTCAGCCTCTTCCATTTCACTAGGTTCGAGCACTCTCTGTATCATAACGCCGTGCGGCGATAATGGCCATGCTTTTCGGACGATGAATGGCAAAGAAAATGTGTACTCCAAGCCATTCGTCAGAAATATCTTACCAATACTACGGAGGAAGACAAACACAGAGGAGACGCGTGTGGAATTTTCCGATGCCAGCACAGAGTTTTGTTGAACCTGAGCAAAGGGGCCAAAAGTAGGTCGTTCGGCCGGATCAGCAACGGACGTGTAGTGTGCGGTGCTGTGTAATGATGTGCTTGTAGGAGTATTTTGTTCGAGCCAACCAATACATGCCCACTGAATGGACTGTCCCTCTTCTCCAAAGTCCCACTTTTTCCTCATAACGCCACCAGAACTCAAAATTACAGTTTGCGCATTCCAAGTCAACTCATCCTCCTGCCATGGCTCACCTTCATGAAAGAAGGAGGTAGATTGAATGGCAGATATTGACTCCGTGTCAGAACCACGTAATGCAATTCGAATTGATTTTAGAAGGTCTGTTTCGCTGGGGGGGCTCAGTGTTCTTGACATTCGATTGAGATATTCATGTGCGGAAGACGTGGGTTGTCCATGCAGAGGAACGGAAATGGCATGGCATTGCATGGCAGAAGGTAGCGGTGGGCTCTAATTAAGGGCCAGTGGACAGACGCGATGGTGCCAATGATCATTTTCTTCCAAACAAAGCCACATTGTCATTCCAAGATTAGACTACGAGTAAGTAAATGCTTCCTCCGCAATCAGCGTATTCCTATATAAAAGCTGCAAGATCATCCAAAAGAGCCAATAGTGTAAGTAAATTAGTGCGATTTATCATAAGCAATTCCAAAATAAAACATCGTTCATCGTTTCCCTGCTGAAACAATCCCGCCCATCATCCTGCTCCTCTTGTGCAATCCGTGGACCTCCAAGTCGTACATATGCTATATAATAGAAAACGTGACCGATGCAGTACTAAAGGATGTAATCAGAGTTAGCGACCCAGCCTGAATGTAAAACAGGTCTAAAAAGTTTGACATACAAGAATTACGACGTAACGACCTGAGGATGGGATCCTTCCCGACTACTCTTCCGGCCAACCCCCATCAGATCTTGGCGATTAGGAAGAGCAAAAGCTGACAACGATTTACTCTCTTCACCGTCCAATCTCCAAATATTCCCCACTGGGGAGCTGCCTGGGGAGTTGTCATCCCTATGGTCGCCGGGTAAAATAGACTTCGGTGAAGTAACCTCGTCGTATTCCTCAAAAGACAGATCAGCAGAGGATGTCGATGTTGGAGACAGGGCAGGAGATTGGACAATATCTTGCAGAAATGATGGAAGAAGCGGCGCTGGCGCATGCACAGGCATCTGGTGAACGTCAGGCCCAGTGGAGTATAGTGGTGACGGCTGGCGATGGCCAGATGTTTGGTAGATGGGGTGGTTGTTAGCATAATGAGCACTAAGTTCAACATGGGATTGAGAGCGATGAACGAGAGCATGGGTTTGAGGTGACGAGATATCAATGAAAGGCCGTCTCTGCTGAGGAGGAGTCATGGAGTGCGATCGCGGGACTTGAGGAGAAGGCCGTGTCGCGTTGACAGAAGTTTGAGTTTGCTGCGCCAAGACAGATGTGAGTAATGCGATGCGCTCTGCCTGGACAGCGGCAGATATAGAGTCCCCGTTACCCTCAGCATCTACAATGCAAAAAACGATCAGTTGTATGTCTCAATAAGGACGAATAGATGTGCCCACATGGCAGACATGTTTGACAAACCTTCCGGCGCCTCCAATTCAAGTAGTTGCACTTGAGGCAGATCCAGTCCCCAGGTTGCTATACACAGGCAATAGTCAAAAAGAATCTCGTGAACTGCATGTAGCTTGTACACACATGAGAGATTGGTCCTCTATTACCAGTGTTGAGGATGGGGGGTTGCTAAGAAGCCGAATATCGATCACGATCGGACGCCGTGGAAGAAGAACATCCAGAACTTACAGGAACACCCACGAGCCCACTTGGACGGATCTGCCCTTGTTCCGGGAAAGGTTCGTTATCAGGCCAATACATGATGCACGGAGATAAGGGATCACTGGAGATATTTTGCACTTTACCACCAACTGCGAACGCGCGACCAGACGGCGTTAGCAACGGGTGGGCCAATTTTTGACTCTGAGCTGGCAATGAGGCATGTTGAGATTGAGAGTAGCTGTATGGCGACTGCTGGGTGGAAACGAGAGGTACAGAGCTCTCAGCGGGTGACGACACGAAACGTGGGGAAGCCGTTGTACGGCTGAGCAGGTGTTGTTGTTGTTGCTGTTGTTGTTGTTCTGAAGAAGTTGTTCCGGCACCTGAGCGTGGACATCCGCATCCAATGCATGCTATATTGCGCCTATGGAGAATCATACAGGGAAATGAAGAAGTCAGCATGATGTAGGTAGATGGCGATAAGTGAGACAGCAGACTCGCAAAACTTATGGACAGTCGAGAGCGCTGACTGAACACTTACCCAAAGTTGTGAGCGGCACAATTCGGCGAGCTACATCTGGGTGGAGAAAAGTGTATTGAGCATTGATCGACCATCCAAGACAAAGTAAAAATAGACTACGGAAGACGCCGAGACTGATAGCATTCTACTCACATCCAGTCACCAAGTCTGAAACTTGTTCTTGGGTTGGGAGGATTGCTTGATATAGGATAATCGACAGAGATAGATGTTGTGCCTTGAAGATCGGGGTAGGAGGACGAGATACGCAGCTGTGGCCGTTGAGAACCTGATGAAAGAGAGTGTGCTGTAGGTGACTTAATAATGGCCATGAGTCTAGTAAGATAGGGGCACGTAAAGCGGGAACTCACGGGCGGGTTCAGAACGAAGCGCCGAAGCTTATGAAATGGTTCAAGGTCGCTTTCCAAAGCAGCAGTTACTGACAACATCGGCCCCGAGAGGGAGAGCGTAGCAAACGCCTAGCAAATATGTTAATCATGATATGATGGTCAAGAATATTAATACGATGGCAAAAAAAGAAACGGGTGGACTCGTGGCAAGCCTGGAAACTCTGTCGAACAAAATTTACATTGCTGCCACATTACCTCAAGTGACAAACCATAAATGAGTCATTAACGAGCTCAGGAATGGGAACTCATGGAAGGGCAATATAACACACCTCTTCATGGGTCCTGTACACGGCCCAAACGCTGTCGCATCGGGGACCAGCGTACTCCTCCCGCAACACCCACATCGTGACGGGCACAGGAACCGAACTGACCGAATACTAACGATTATGAATAACAGTTACTCTTAGCACAGAAGAAAGAACGACAGGCGTACACTTTTGGGACTAAATATTGCAAATAAAATTGCCTCCGCTTCAGCAGGTAGATTGTAGAGCTGATCAGCGGGAAGCAAAGTCAGTGGCGAGGCTAGACAGTTTTCGAGATGCCACATACTCGAACAACGCGAGAGCGAGTAGCAACAAAAGCATGAAATGAGGACCGTGGAAAGGACATATAAGACGAAAGTGAATCGAAGTCACTGCTAGCCGACGACGTAGGTGACAGATCAAACACTAACGACCTTGGAGCGAAAGTATCTATGATAGTGGGACCATCATCCTCGCCATGTTCCTTGCAGGCGTAAGACATAGAAAACGGAGAGTCAAGGGTACAGTGGCTCTTGGAAGAATCGGAACAAAGGGTGAGCGTCGATGGTGATGTCAGAGACGACACAGATTGGGAGGGCAGAGTGAGTTTCTGGAGGTGACCCAAGACGTGATCAAAGTCACTGAATTTTGAAGCGTCGAAGATATTCATGGCTGGGGCTGTATTCAAGGGACGCGAGGGGCGGGTGGTCTTATGAGGCCTCCTCACGGAAGCAGACTGAACAGATTTATCAGGAGGTGCGAGTGTAATGATGGGAGATCGTCGCATAGACCACGATGGAACGCGTTTTTTTTGGCGACACAGATACTGAGAAGTAAGAAAAGGCTTCTTAACCGTTATGTATATTGCGTTGCGCGAAAGGAGCAGAGGAACTGACAGTGAGGCGGCTTCGTTCTTCTTCGGACTTCGATGCTTCTGTAAATTGTGATTAATCACGACGTCGCGGGAGTGGCTACGGAAGATGATCTTCGAGTCAAGCAGGTCAGCGCAGATTGTACTGTGGACGACAGGGAAGAATACCAGAACGATTAAAGCCAATGGGGTCCCTAGAATCGAGGTCGTAGTCAGAGCGCGAGTTGGGTAGACGTGGGCGGGAGTTCCCCTGGATCTCCTTTGAGAGCAGGATCAGAAGTGACATGGTAATCTAAGGTCTATGTATATCCCAATGACATCCAGATCCCTAAAATCTGTGCTGTGAGGTCCGTAGCCGTCTGTAACCAAAATTAAAATCTCTTACTCTTCCGTTTGAAATTACTGACTCCGGAGTTGGTTATCCACTGCTATGCCAGTTGTTATGCAACAAGGTGGATCCTGATTCTACGGTCATCGTTAATTCCAGTTAATTCCCTTCTTTCCAGCAGAGGGAGGAGAGGAGGGAATATCAAGAATTTCGAATGCTTGGTGTCGGTTGGGGTAATGATGCCTTTCCGCTTCTCTCACACCTCGGCTCCGGCACCAATTTTATTGATATCGATGACCGTCCATCGGCAAACCCTACGACCTAATTGGTCACCTACTGCGTTATCCCCGCCGCTAGCCGTCTCTGCGCATTCGCCATTCCCAAGTAAAATGTGTTGAGAGTTTTCCAATGAAGGATGCTACTTGCCACACGCGGGTGGGAAAATCATTGACATTCAATGGTATTCCAATGGAATATCCTAATTATTTTATTCCGGGCGAACGTTTAGAGAACAAGTACAGCAGAACTCGGCGCCATTACGAAGTGATTTTGAAACGATACTACATAGCACTGTTTCGAAGAAACGCGAAATTTGAAGATTTAATGCTCCTTCCATGGCCAGGATTATGGGACCTGAGACAATGTCTTTACAGAAAACCTTGATATCGTTGATCGTACGGCAGATTCATCAGGAAATCTTCGCCGTGAACTGAAACGATGCGTCAGCGAGTTGAGCACAAGTATGTCTTCCGTATCATATATATCGTCAACACGTCATATTATCACTCCACGACTTGGCGCCCTTGCCGCATCTAAATTGCCATACAGTGCTTGAACGAGTGAATCACCAGCAAGTTTAATTACCAACCCGTGTTCCGTCAAAAACTTCGCGTAGCGACGCCAAGACTCTGCCCCTTTGCCCACTTTCACACCTCCGCCACTCATCTTTCCAGTTTTCAACGTGTTGATGCTGCCAATGATGAAAAGGCCTCGCTTGGCGCGCGTTAGACCCACATTCAGTCGCCTCCTGTCCCCGAGAAATCCTATATAACCACCGGTATTGTTCCTGACAGTTGAAAATATAATTATTTCTTTCTGTCTTCCTTCAAAGCCGTCCACTGTTTTGATCTCGATATTGGCAAGCTGCATGGCTCGATAATCGCCTAAGACTTCTTTAAACCGTTTCCGGTACTTGGCATCGTTGTTAAAAAGTCGGGTCAAGAGGGAAATCTGAGCAACGTAGGGAGCGATGATGCCAATTTCTCGTCCTTGGAGTGTCTAGCATAGCGTCATGCATTGCTTAGTACAGGAGTATAAAGAACGCAAGAGAGCATACCGTATTATTCAGTAGAAGATCCTCGACAACACTAGCCACAAGATGAGCCTCGTTCAGATTGACCCGACTTCGATCTTTCGTCGTCTCAAATCCATTATGATCAAGAAAAATTACCGATGGGCGACTCCCGGTATTCACGTCAGCCTGAAGATGTTGTGAAGCAGGAGGCATGAGTAGGGGTGAAACGTTGCCGACGGAATCAACTGTGCCATCCTGCAGCGTAAAATTATAGAATTCGGAGGATGGGAATCGAGATATGGCGGGATGCATACGATATTGTACATCAAGCATGACTGAAGGAACAACTGGGTCAAAGTCATTAAAATTGCATATAAGATGCTGAATATCCGCCTGACCTCCTTCCTCGGTCAATCGTTCGAATAGGCTGATACCCAATCCAAGCGATTGGGCTTCTCGACTAGCGATGACGGGAGGGAGCTGTTTGTGGTCGCCGATGAGAGCTACGTGTCGAGACTAGGTGTAAACAGTTAGAGATAATCGTCCAAAGGTTGCGGGTACTCCTACGCCTTTCATTAGGGGTATCAAAGATGCTGGTTCGGTCGACATTGAAGCTTCATCCAGAAAGACGACAGGAAAGTCTGTCACGTTCAAGGCTACGCATGCAGATGTAATGCATGTCGTGCAAATCTAGAAAAAATAATATTTGATAGTGAGATCCTCCTAAAGAGCGCCATCACTCTCACATACCACGTCCGCGTCTGATATGACATTCCGCAGCATTTGTTGTTGCATAGCGTAGATTCTTGATTTCAAGGCATGTTGATCATTCTGCATGCTAAGCAGTGATAGTTGCATGTTGTCTCCTCGTTTGGCCAGGCCCTTGGTACCGTTGAGCTCCTTGCGTCGAACTTCTCCGAGCCGTGAATCCAGATCCATCATACGTGCCGAAAGCTCCTCCTCGCGTTTGACTAGACGGGTAAGGGTCGGTTGAAGAGGATGAGTTTCCAATTTATAGTCAAGAGTGTGTTCTATCAACGAAGACCTGACATTACCCCCGAAACCCACACGGAGGGCTTTGACGCCAGAAGAGACTAGCCCTTCGACTAAATTATCAACTGCTACGTTCGTGTATGTACACACGAGAATCGGATGAGGCACCTCAAAGTGAAGCTGTTGAATGCTCAGAAAGACCGCCAGCCTAATTTAATGTTTTTATCACCTTGAGTAGTTTGACCGTCTCAATAATAGTTTTAGTCTTGCCTGTTCCAGGAGGCTGCGAGCGTTAGGTTGTATGTGCCAAGTACGAATCATCTATTGCAGAGGACTTACTCCTTGCACGAGACTAACCCTCTGCCCAATCATCAGTGCCATTGCCCTCTGTTGGGTCGAATTTAAGCCCTTCAAGACCGGATCACCTTCTACTACCACGGGGTTGATCTCAGCGTATCTCCTAGCCCAGCTTTGGATTCGTACATCGTCCTTGAAAGCTCCCATGTCTGACAGTCCACTGGCCATCCTGCCTCTATGTTCTAGAGCATTATGCGGAGGGTAGGCGACTTCATCCGCAGGCTGGAGCGCAATATGAGCATGCGGGTCCGCGGAAGGATCGAAAGTTCGGAGAAGCACGTCTCGAAGATGGGTTCCTTGGAGGATGAACTGCCGATCTGTAAGAACATCGGCTTCTTCCTGCTGTTGAGGATCTTGGTGGAGATAAGAAATTGCGTTCCGCATTCGTTCATAAACGATGTTGGAACGTCCCACATCAAGCCGCCATTGCCCTTCTGCCACTTCAAACTGTTCGGGAAAACTGACTTTGACCTGAGAGGTCGTACGAGATACAACACAGCCCTTTATAGGGTCTTCCTGGAGTGGGTCTATGCGAGATATGAGGATCTGTGTTCCGTTTCTGAAAAAATAAATAAAGCGGCTGTTCAGATAGTTAGAAGAACTGGACCATACTCGAAGCGATGTTCGGGAAGCGCTCGTCCAGGACCCAGTAAAAATGCGGCGACGGGTCGTCCGAATTGGTTTGCTTGAAGCCAAAACGCAGAAAGCCCGGTGAGGCAATAGCCCTCCTCTTTCAAACGGGCGAGTGACCAGCTAGAGAGCCGTTCCTTGAGAATTGCTTCGTCCTCTGCCTGTTCAGCAGCCAAAAGTCCCAAGAAGCTGTACCGAGGTTGAGTTGGAAAAAAGGTTATAATCATGGATCACGTACACTTACCGGTCCTCGTAAGATCGTATCGCACTATGAAACAGGTGACCGTTTTCGACCATGAGTAGAGGAGGCAGCTTGCGTCGGATGAATTTTTCTCGGTCAGACGAGCTAACAGAAACGCGTCGAATCCGAGATGAAGCTCGAAGACGCCAGTCAAAGCGTTCGATTGACTGAAAGGGACCTAAAGGACGGGTAGGAATTGAAGATGAAGATTGGAAGAACTCTTCTTGCAACCATTCTTGCTCCGCCGCTGTAGGCTTCAAAGAATCACGAAATAAGCCGGACGTAGGGGTTTTTGGGCGTGATGTTGCATGAACATTTGTGAATAGAGCCTCTATCTCATCCTCGGGTGTTTGCCGAACTGAGGTCGTCGAGACCCGCCTGAGTAATCTTGATGATGAAGAAGGTGAAAGACGGATTGGCAAATGAGTAGAACGACCAGGTAAGATAAAATGGAAAGACGAGAGGGTGTTGGGTATTAGGAAGGTAATTTTGAGGAGCCTCCTGGATGCCTTTAGGTTAAGGAACGCCAGTGCGTCGACGAGAGAGAGGAAGACGTCGACGTCGAGCGTGAGGACGTACGTACCAATGCAGGGCAATGCTGGTGGCAGGATGGCCGCAGTGGAAGCCTAGACCAGGACATCACGTGAGAGACGCGTAAACAGACACCAACATCTTGTGACACCCCTTTCCTCGTTTATTCTGCTCCCACCACGATGCCTCGTTCTGTATTCTCTGGCGCTCTCCCTCCCAAGAAAAAAATTGAATTACAAGAAATTGCCGTGGAACTAGGACTCAATGATGGGGGAACTAAAGATGAATTAGTCGCCAGACTCAAGAAACATCTTGACTTGAACCAAGAACTGTTAGAGGACAACCCGGCATTTTCTGGCTTGTACACCAGGAGAAAAAAGAGTGTACAACCCCAAGTCGCACCCAGGTGAGTGGTTTTCCTATAGAGTATAATGTACACCATCCAACTCGCGTTCAGTTCGCGCATAGTGCCCACTGAAAGTACCACAATGAAAACGACTAATGGAAAATCTCCCTTCAGTCGTCGAGTGACTGCTCTTGATCCCGTCAGAGAATTGACTCCCGTGACAGATCTTCGCGACGTGTCGATGTACTTGAAACATCCCATTTCACCCATTAATTCGACTCCCAATCAGTCACCGCGTCCAATCGACGTGACAACTCCCAGCAGCCTTCCACCCCTGCCACCCAGCCCCATCAGGAGCTCTGCTGAACAGACTTCTAAAGTATCAACCATCAATGTTGCCATTCCCCCACTTCCTCGACACGATATCATCCAGAGTAGTAAGGAACATCTCGCGGACGTAAGGACTGTGAGTACTGCAAGCAACCAATGGTTATCGCCACTGAAAATAATTTTAGTTTCTATCCAATTCACGCAACATCTGGTCCTTGACGGCCTTGTTGGAGATATTCATGGTCCTGTGCAAAATCGTACCATGGACAACGGTCCAGGTATGAGCTACAATCATCCTTGACCTGGCGAGAGTTAAATAAAATTGTTTTCCAGCTCCCTCTTCCACCAAATGGTAGCTCATTCTTCATTCCTTCGCCTCGATGGACTTTCTTCCAAACTCCTTCGTTCTGGATAGTCATTCTCCACTGGGCCATCCCGACTCTTATCATACCTGCTATCGTGGGTCATTTGGTTTCTTTTAACACCACAACCCAGTCGGCGCTTTTAGGGATCTCTCCAGTAGCCCCCTTCGACCCGCTCACCGCCTCTATCATCCGACTTGCAGCCCAAGTCGGATATCCATATCCTCATCTTGACCAAGGACGTCCAAATCCAGGGCTGGATGTGTTGGGCTTTAGATGGCGTGTACTGATTTCGGCTGTCGGTCTTGCTTTCTCATTTGCGGAAGCCATTGCAGCTGCCCCGCAGGTTTTTGCGAGCACTTTGTTAAGGGAACAAGGATTGGAGCGTACGTTGGTCGATGATTTCACTTTAGAGCACTCCCCCATGACCCGTAAATCCTTGATGGGTCCTCATGGTGCGGTTGAGGAACCTGAATAGGGCCGCCGGGTTTTTTTTGCGGTCTTTTATGTATGTTTATTTGCTATCCTGCTTTGTTTTAACTCCCTTTCCTTTTGTTTCCATCTATTCAATTTTTCAGGCCTTCTCTGTATTTTATGTGCTGGAGACCAATTTGATTATGAGACAAGTATCAATGTGTACATCAAAAGTGCCTACTCTGGCCCCATAGGTTTAAGCACAATTCCCTTAAGTTGTAAAGGTGGGACACAGCATTTAACTATTGCCAGTGGTGATAACGAGTCGGCAAGTCCTGGCCAAATGCTAAGTTGCTAACAAGGACTAGTTTCAGGACAGTGCCTCTTGCGGTGTGCGGTCGAAGGTTAGAGTAAATGTATCATCATTATCCATATCAGGTACTACCAAGCCACCGGTCATAATTGAAAGCAACTGACAAACTATCCTTGCGACTGGTACCCTCCAGGTGTTGGATCCTTCCTCGTTCAACGTAAGCAATAAAATCTTTGGGAATCTCCTCTGGACAATCAGGTATCTCCCCTGCTGCTGTCCTCACAGCCGTCAAGTAGACCTCCAAGTCTTTGCGTTCACCCATGGTAGTCGGTGCGTCGAGAAGCTCCCGGCACTGGTCTATGTAGCTGCGAGCCCACAATGAGTGCAAATGACGAACAGCCCAAAACTGTGTGGCCAACCCTTGATATTCTGCTTCCTCTGTGTCAGAAACAGTTGGCGCTAGCAGTTGCGTTGCCATTACTTCCGTGGAATGTCGATCGAGATCCCGCGGCGGGGGGTGTTTTTTTATCTCTGCTCGTGAAATTACCTTTCGAAGAGTCTTCTTCGGACTTGAATTGGGCTGCGAGCCGATCCACCGCCGTACACCCTGGACAACACTGCTTGCGTGGTCGTGGAAAATCTACGTGATGCAGAGGGTGTTGGGATGGCTCACCTTGGATGTTGGGTCTCAGTTCTGCGCCCATGAGCCTCAAAAGGGCTGTGATTCATGTCTTTCGCCGTTTTCCTTATAGATAATTGCAGCAAGCAAAATGGGTTGTGACAAAGATACGCACCCTGGAAGCTTCAGAGTACTGTTCATTGAGTATGCGAAGTGTTTGCCCAGCGATGTGAAGAGCAAAGGCCGGTAGTACTCTACCCAGAAGTCTCCTTTATACGTGACAAAATCGTGGAGGCCTCTGTCACACTCGTCGACCACATATGGAGGCTGAAGGTTTTTTTCATCGAACCACTTCTGGTAACCTCCCCGTACAGGCGCGTGAGTTATGATTCGTTCCCCATGCACACCTAGAAAGAGGTTTATGGCTGTCTGTTTGTCCGCATCTAAAGTTGTCAGGAGTAACTCTGCCATAACTTCTTCCGAGTAGATCGCTTACCAAGAAGAGAATTTGTGTAGAAACGGCGAATATTTTCAATTATATCCCTCGAATGGCTATTCCAGTGAGGCATTCTTCTGTAAGTTTCAACACGATTAACCAGAGCGCTTCCCGTGTACTGTAGCGCAATCGCTGCAGCAAGCATGGATATAACATGAGCCATATGGAGCCGGATGTTGCTCACTGTCTCCGTGATCATGGTACATCTCCGTCAACATATTCACCGCGTCTGAGTCAAACGTCAGGTTTGGACTGTCTACAACGCCAAGAGCATAGAGTTGATGTCCCAATGCACGTTTCCCAAATACGAACTGCGCCGCATTTGTGCGATCCAGACAGTCGACACAATTGGTACGGCATACTCCATTTTGCAAGAAAATAGAGTTGCGCCAGTAGCCACTAGGAACAAGCCTTTAATGAATAATTCAAAACACGTCATTGAAACGCACTTCTGCTCATTTTGAAGGTAGTGGGAATATGGTTCTGGTCCAGAGTGGAAAAAGCCAGTCATTTGAATGGACTCTTCAGCGATGTCTTCGAGATAGCTAATTACATCTTGCGTCTTCCTGTATTGCTGTTAGATGATACCAATTATGGCGCGAACCCTCACTCTTTGTAGGCACGAGACATGTCCCAAGCTCTATATACCATTCTTTTCTCCCGCGGAAGGAACTGGTTGAGATACTTGACGCATTGTGTATACTCATCCAACAGTTTGGATTCACGTGGAACTGGCTCTCGTCTCTTGATCAGATTCAGGATTGTGATGGGAGCTCCATATCGTTTGAAGAGATCATCAAAATGTCGAGAAGCTGCCGTATAGAAAGGATCTACGACGCTGACTACAGATTATACGAATTAATGAGTACCGAGAGAATACAAAAATAAGCAGACGAACTTTCTATGGGGGGCTTAGGAACCATAGCATTGGTTTCTTGTGTCCAGTATATAGGTATGCTCCCCCGATACTACGTTGATGTTAACTTCTACGTCTTTGGAATACTCGGCAGCTGACCTGTACATAACTCGTGTAATTCGGGCTGGGGCGTCGGGTCGGTTGGGCGTGGGCGTGTCGATATGGAGGATAATAGAAAGGAGTTGTCAGAGCTTCAGCCACGATCTGTTCTGTTTCTACTTCGTTGGCGACATTTCCCTGCGAAGCATAAATTGTATGTAACAACAACAGCTAGAATAACCAGATCCAGACCTCGTCGTTAACACCACGCTTAAGATAGCGCGCACCAGCGTAGTGCCGCGACCTTCGAGCGATGAGTGTTACGAAAATGACTCGTCCCAGGACCGTCAACTCTACGTCACAAAGTTTAGACATCAACATGGATAAAATATGCGGTAGTATTTACTTGCTTGATCGACGTGACCATGAACTAAAGGCAAAAGCCAATGTGGCTTGATAGAGGGGCAATGAAGATTGGAGAACGGAGCTGAGAGCAGATGGAAATTCCAGGCATAACGATCACTGAAAGGCCACTTCTCCTCGGCAAGCCGACTTGGACTAGTAAGATTGTGCTGAAGAGTAGACGTGAGGTCGTAGGAATAGCTAGGGGAGATGTCAGTCGATATTGACAACACAGATGCCTCGAACACTTGGTCACCTAAAGTAGAAGTTTTTTGACATGTCCACTTGTTTGAATACATTCATTAGGCGTTGTTCTTCCGCGGGTTTTTCCACCTTGTGAGTAGAGCAGACAGTGACAATATCAGTATTCTCGCAATGGTAAAGATAATGTCCTCCCAAAAGTGCCACGACTGATCGTTTTGAGATTAAGATCATGTACCAGCCAGCAGTAAATCGTATGAAACCTGGAGAAATCCATATGTACATAAAACTTTTGAAAGATAGTTAGACATGGACCCACCAGCAATCCCAAAGAAAACTCGGGCTTTGCCCAGACCACCTGAAGCTTTATTGCCATCATCCAACATCTTCAACATCGCGCTCATCTGTTTGCCACTGTACTCGGCATCATCCTCAATAATGATTAGTTCGTCCTGCGACGTTCTATCAACTTTTATAATGCGATGCCTCGAGTCTGCTGCATTTGAGGCAATTATGTAGAAACGAAGACGATTCTCGTATAAGATGAATTTGTTGAACGCTGGCGACATAGGGTGTCCTCAGCCGCGACTCAAGGTGTCCTCGAACATGTTTGTTGCGTGACGAGTCAATATAAAGTATCGTAACAGTCACGCCTTGCCCAAATTCCTACGACAACAATGGTCTCCATGTTGTTGCGTTCACTAACGCGCTCGGCAAGGACGAGCATCGCGTCTAGACAGCTGCGACGGAATATTGCTTCGTCAACATCTCTTTCTCAAGCAGCCTCGGAGGCTCAAACAAAAAGTGTGTTCGACTACCACACCGTGGAGGATTTACATGGTATGAGTGTGGCCGACATTCTTGCTGAGCCTGAGACTCGGACGGCCTCGAAAATGAGGCACTTCACCGGTGAGCTGGATTATCAGACTGGAAGAGGGTAACTGACACCAGGTTTTGTTCAGTCAATTTTGGGCCAGTATTCTTTTCTGATGGGTCTGTATCTGCTAATAGAACTGTAGTCCACAACATCCTGCGGCCCACGGTGTGCTTCGTATGATTTTGGAACTGAATGGCGAAGAAATCCTCCGCGCAGACCCAGTAGGTGATTTCACTCCTCCTCACAACATAGTTATGCTTACCCTTTTGACAGCACATTGGCCTTCTGCACAGAGGGACAGAAAAGCTTATCGAATACAAGACGTACATCCAAGCTCTTCCCTACTTTGATCGCCTTGACTATGTATCCATGAGTGTGTCACTGATCACTACCGCCGGTTAATCTTCTGACCTCCGATGTACCCTAGTGACGAATGAGCTCTGTTATTCCCTCGCAGTTGAGAAGCTTCTCAACATCCAAGTGCCGGAACGAGCTCAATGGATTCGAACGATGTTTGGTGAAATTACCCGCATTCTAAACCGTGCGTCTCCTACCTTTCCCACCTTCCGCACAAGCGTGGTACATGCTCTTACTAGATCTCATGGCCGTTCTCTCCCATGTAATGGATGTCGGCGGTCTAACACCTTTCTTGTGGGGTTTTGAAGAGCGTGAAAAGCTCATGGAATTCTATGAGCGAGTCTCAGGAGCGCGGCTGCACGCTGCCTACGTTCGTCCCGGAGGAGTAGCGTTTGATCTTCCACATGGTTTATTGGACGACATCTTTAATTGGGGCACGCAATTTTCCAGCAGAGTGGACGAGATTGAGGAGGTCGTCAGTGGGAACAGAGTCTGGAAGGAACGGACGATTGGGATTGGCAAGGTGACTGCGAAGCAGGCCCTTGATTACAGCTTCAGTGGTGTTATGTTGAGAGGGAGTGGTGTTCCGTGGGATTTGAGGAAGGTCAGCCCATATGATAAATATGCCGAGGTGGGTTCATCGGTGGTAGGGATTTTGGGGCAGTGCTTATGATCGCGCTCTTTGGCAAAGGTTGAATTCGAGGTCCCAGTTGGTAGGAATGGTGATTGTTACGATCGATACTTGTGCCGAGTCCAGGAAATGAGAGAAAGCCTGCATATAATCAGCCAGGTGAGTTGATCCATACACTCCATTTGTGCCTCATGCTGATCAGTTGATAAGTGTCTAAACAAAATTCCAACAGGCGCTATCAAAGTAGATGACCATAAGCTCGTCCCACCTCCACGTGCCTCGATGAAGGAGAGCATGGAGTCCCTCATTCATCACTTTAAGGTGCGTCCTTACCTCATCGAGACTAAAACTCCTCGATCTTTTCCGTTGTCTAGATCTTCAGCGAGGGACACTCTGTACCCCCAGGGGAAACATACAGTGCCATCGAGGCCCCGAAGGGCGAAATGGCGGTGTACCTGGTTTCGTGAGCTTGAAGAAACCCCTCCACCCTACTCTGCGGACTTACGATATTTTCATGTACAGTGATGGCACTAATCGCCCATACAGATGTAGCATCCGCGCTCCTGGTTTCGCCCACCTCGCAGGTTCCGATTTCATGATGAGACGTATGTTATGCTCTCGTTTTGATAAACAGAATTGCTGATTATTATCCTTCTTTTCAGATGTAGGCATTTCTAACTCTTTTTCCATAATTGACTGATGGCTTGCTTGCTAGCATATGCTTGCAGATGCTGTAGCAATCATTGGGACTATGGTATGAATACCCCCTTCAACCTCCTCCCTTTTACTGATTTGGCTGTTTTTCCCACTAGGATCTGGTGTTTGGGTATGACACACTTTCTCATTCATGTTGATTGTAGCTGACACTGTTTTGTGTTTGTTATATCATTTAGTGAGGTTGATCGGTAGCTAGCACCTATTTGTAGCTTTGGGTCACAGTTAATCCAATAATTGGAGATGTTTCTCGAAAAAACTACTGATTTGTAACCTGTGCCAGACTGATGCACCTGATAATTCCACCAATCACTTTTTATCAGAGGTGGTATAGGATAGAAGGTACCCCTCTAACAAGAGGGAATTAAATCTGTAGGGCCCTCCTCCAATAAACCTTTGTTAAAGCTTGGGAACACTTAGCACTGTGAAACTGGCAGGGTATGAATTTCCTCTGTTTTAAGTAATAAAATAGGAAATATCTGATATAAATGGCTGAATATATATATGGTGGATGAATTTGGGATGAATTTTCATCCCATATATTTCAGCCATCCAAGGGATGGAATTCATACATACTACCTTGCAAAATTTTCTTAACCTAATGAAATGAAATTTCATTTTACAAGAGGATGAAACGCAAGAGATGATTTTAATCCAAAATGGGGGTATGAATTCTCAACCATCTAACATATGAATTTTCATCAAGGTTTTTCAACAAAATATGGGATGGTATTTTCTGTCACAAAGGTGTGGATTACAGGGTGTGCCATTTTTCAGCCTGTGTCAGAATGGGAATTTCATACATTATGAGGTGCTTTTAGTAGGTAAATTTCCTTCCTTAAAGGTTGAATTGACTGTTTATATCTCATACCCTAAAGAAGGTTTTTTGCAGGGAATCTCTCAGATATTATTTTATACCACAGCAGGCTGAATTCCATCATCTATGCATTGTGCACGACAGAAGTCATTTCAACCTGCCCTCATGCAGCAAGTCACATGTTGTATCAATACCCACACCCAAGGCTTCAACTTCATGTGCAATATCAACCAAGGTCTGACATATTTGCATGCTCTCTCACTTCCACTCACTACATCAATGGTCAAGCCTGCCACCTGCCACCACCCCCAACTGCCTCCCACTGCCATCAACAACTGCAAACACCAAAAACGAACTGCATGGCCAAGAGTGCCACGTCACATGTGGATTTGAATGTTGACAGCTGTCAACATGTAAACTAAGTATTTTATTGTTGTTTTTGTAGTTTTTGAAGTTCTAACAAGTTTTTTTTCTGTTATTTTTAGGTTATCTACTACTTTTACAATGATGACACACAATGCATGCCTATGCCCTCCTCCCCATCCAAATGGGATGTGAGGGGGGTTGGTTGAGGTTAAGAGACCCCAGGGAAGTTATGAGGCCTTAACGAAGTTAAGACTTGTTCTTAGTGTTTGAAGGTCTGGTTTGGTCCGGTTTTTTGACTTCCAAATGGGGCAACCACAACCGCAACCAGTCTAGGACCGACCCAGATATTGGTGGGACTGAACCGGACCACCTAGAACCGGTCTTTTTCGGTTAATGGACCGAAAAAAGACTGGTTTGGACCGGTTTTTTGGTATAAAATTTGTTGTACCTATATAAACCATCTGTGTCTTGACAACCATTAGTCGGAACCTTATAACCATTACATAACATGGTAGAGCTCGTAAATACCTGTCATTTGATCCAATTTTTAGGAGATTCCATGAGGATTTGATGTAGATATGAATAAAACCGAATTGCATCTCCTAAAGACTCGGACAAATGTAATTTGACAACCATAAATTATGTGATGTACACCCTACATTGATGGATGGTGAGCATATTCTCCTATTTAATATCCCCATATCTAAAAATAGAATGAGGAAAAATGACCAAAATATGAGTGAGTTAGAGTCAAAGTTCAAGTTGCATGAAAAAATACTTGTACCAAAATGTATTTGGTCATATCTTTCTCAATTCTTAACCGTTTTTGATGAACCAAGGGTCAAATTAAAGGTAATAATCATGGCTATGTGTGTATATAATGCACGTGACGTTTAACTGGTCACAACCGATTTAAACCAGTCTTTTTGCGGTCCTTCATTATTTTTGAAAATGAAAGACCTGCAACTGGACCGAAAAAAACCGGTCCATAAATAGACCACTGGTCCGGTCCTAATCGGTCCAGTTCAGTCCGGTTTCGGTCATTTTTTCGGTCCTGTGGACCGGACCTTCGAACACTACTTGTTCTTCAAACCAGGAATCAATGGGAAATTTAGTGTTCCGAAAGGGACCAGATTACCGAGGCGCTTCATTTGTAGAGCTTAACGGCCCCAAACGGAAGCCTCTTCTACCCTCGACCCTTAAAGGAGGGCCCTGGATGCAGGAGGCAGGACGCGAGATCGGCGTCTTCACCAGGCTCGTTAGGAGCATTACCGGACATGCCCCCATTGGGGCGTATCGTCAGAAGTTTAA